>JAANDH010000026.1:0-239446 GCA_011799765.1 Nymphaea thermarum
GAAACAACAAACAGGGCCAGGCAGACTGAGAAGGCAGCAGGCAAACAGCGGGCAAAGACCAGCCACCGTGACTGCGGCAGAGCAGACAAGCAGAGGCCGATCAGATCGCTGGACCCAGGTCGCAGGAGACTGACGGAGGCAGAGGCAACAGACAGGCAGGTCGGGCGCTGCTGGAAAAGCAGAGCAGAGACAGACGCCGAGAGACTGGCGCCGGAAAGGAACTAGGGCAGCAAGGGTCGCAGGAGCCGGACGGAGCCACAGGCGGCGCTGGGTAGGATCGCCGGAGCCAGAAGAGCCTTAGGCGGCGCTGGGTAGAATCACCGGAACCTCAGGCGGCGCTGGGTAGAATCGCCGGAGCCAAACAGAGAGATAGAGGCACCGGGCGGAGGCAGGCGGAGATGCAGGCTTCAGCAGATTGTCGGGCGTGAACAGTGATGAACAGTGCCCGGTAAGTGATGAACAGTAACGGGTAAGGGATGAACAGTAACGCCGGAACTTCACGGCTCTGATACCATGTAGAAACGCGAGAAAAGATGAAAAGAAGAACAAGATACACGATGTAACGTGAAAAACCCTCAACTTGAGGGAGAAAAAACCACGAATGAGGAGTCGGTGCCCACTAGCATCCAGACTCTCTCTCTCTTGATAACTATCATTCACACTAAAGATTAGGGTTACAATGACATAAGTATGCCCTAACAGGCCATACTGGATCGGGTCCAGACCCGGACCCATACACCAAGATCCGTCAACAACTATCATAGTATGTATCTTCAAAAGCACAAATCACAATCACAAACTAAGAAATAAATATACGACATCTCAATTTGAACAGATTCACAAGTCACACCTTACCAGATGCATAAAGACCTTGTGGATATGAAAGAATGAGTGTTATATTGATTACTATCATAGTATGTATCTTCAAAAGCACAAATCACAATCACAAACTAAGAAATAAATATACGACATCTCAATTTGAACAGATTCACAAGTCACACCTTACCAGATGCATAAAGACCTTGTGGATATGAAAGAATGAGTGTTGACATGACCGAAAGCATGTACATCTCCTGGATAGGCAAATGCGTATTTTTTCCATAATTCGTTTTGAAAATAAAGTCCTAAAGTTACAGTAGATATCTACTTATAAGCACTTTCTTCCAATTATTTTCTTGAATCTACAGCAATTATGACAATTTTTTGTAACAAGGATATATAAAAACTACTGGGCAAAGGACAATGAAGAGAGCTCGACATGACCTTATATGCTGTGAAAGGTCACTTCCAGGTATGACCACTTCAGCTACAGAAACATTATAATCTGGAATGAAAACCTGCAAAATAGACAAAACCATGAGCATAATGAAGACTACATGAAACAGACAGCAACGACAAATGCCACTTTTAGTTTATCACACAATTTGAATAGTAAAACTTTTATTCTTTGTTATTTAGGTTTTTCAGATGATTAAAAAAATCAAAGCCAATTCAGTCTGAATTTCTGGTTCTGACATACAACAAACCCTTCAAAAATTACATGCTAAGTTTGAGCGATATGAAAAGGGTTATATTACTATGTTGAACAGCTAGACAGCCCCTAAAATCTTAAAAGAATTATGACCACTGCCTGATCTCAAATTGAATGGAAAAAGCATGCAGAGCTATCTGGATTCTCCTTTATGAGGTTTGGGACATAAGAATAAGCTTCCAGAATCCATGTTCAAACCAAATAGTATGTGAATTTTGTTGAAGCGTGTAATGACTAAGTGCCGTTCTGTGCGCTAGCGTAAGCACTACACTCCCTGCACATACTGTTAGGGAAATTTTGATATATTCAAGATACTCAGCCTTTCGCAAGACTTGGTTCTCATAAAATTCCTCCTTTATAGTAATGATGTTCTGTACTGCATCTGCTCCTACAGAAACTTAACCAATTACGACCATGATAATGGCTTGATGAGACCTTGGCACCATATTTCAGGTGGAGTCAAACTTAAGTGTGGACTTACAGTTAAAACCAATCTTATCAGAATCAACTTCCAAATGGGATGAGCAGCAGGACAATTCAACAAATTAGCCAATTTGTACTGGCTTCAGAATAGTTCCTGAACCCGCAAAATGTTAATAATTGAATTTGTATAGCTGAAAATCAAAAGGTAGTTTTTTTTTTAAATAAGAAAAAATTTAAAAGTATCAGAAAGAATAAAAATGGCACATGGCACCACGGTTTCAGCAGCAGTGATCTTAACACCATTGAAACAGCTATTACTACAACCATGACCATGAATGACAATTCTACATATTTACACCCATCTAGATGTCACAGAAAGAGTCAGAACGCGAGGTCCAGAAGACAAAAGCTTTTTTTCATCAGTTCCATTAGCGCTAGTTGTAATTTAACCTTTCAAGGTCATAAATTTGGTTCAACTTTTCTGATAGGAGAGACCAAGATTACTTGCACGAAGCTCCCACTTTTATAATTTTCAATTCATTTTCAATCAGAGCATCAGCATCATTCACAAAACCTATAAGACCATTAGTTTGCAGTCCTAGTTGGTTTCCTTGAAAAGTCCTGCAGGTTAAAGTATGGAACATCCCTCTTCCAGTACATGTGTACATAATACATAACATGTATACATGGGTGTATGAATATGCAAGAACGTCTTCAGCTAAGAAATTTACAAGGATGACTCAACTATGAAATGTTTTGGACAAACCAGTTTAAGAAGATCACCGATGTCATCGTCATTATTAATTTTTTCTGCAACAGCATGGATGAGCTTAATTATATTCTTGGCCATTTCGTAACCTGGAGCTGCCTTTCCTCCAATGATGCAGACACGGGGAACAACCTTCCTTTTATCATCTGCTTTCATATTCTGCAAAATAGATTAAATAGACTCCTGAAATCAAATTCCTATAATTTTGTACACAAAGATCAACTGTGGTATATTAGATTACTATATGGCTACACAATTTGTGCACAGAGAAGTTCATCAGAAAATTACATAATCTTTCCAATGTTTTTGAGGAACTGCATTCAATGCTTTACTGCCATGATCACCAATTCACCATCATCTTTTGATATGAAAAAAGGTTGAAGAGGCAACCAACAACAGAAAAGCACCAAGCATATAATAGCGGAGAGTAGGAAGGATGATGCCAACTTGAGCATGGTTTATTCGACCAACTGGATTTGGATTAGTTTGATTTGGTAAGAAAAAGAGAATCTAAGTATAGGCAAGCTGGAATTGGTTAATCTTGATCAAGTTTGAACTCAAAATAAATTTTTATCCAATATCCAATTGGATTCTCATGTACCAAAAAGACATGTATAGTCAATTCTGAAAGAGTAACACTCACACTGGAAGGCTTCACATCATGCGCTACGAGGAATCGAGGATTACCATGTCCAAAATGGACATGAAGCGGAAAAGAGTTACTTTATCTTTCTTTGAGGGTTTGAAATTCAATAGACATAAATTGGGTGGTCAGGTCGAATTCAGCTTCAGTTTTGGTAAATTTCTATTTAAGTCCAAAACTCAAATCTGATTAATATGCATCAGATTGATCAGGTCTCCTAATGCCCATACTTGATACTGGCCCAAAGCATGCTGGTGGGACAAAGTCAGAAACAACTGACCAGTGCTGCACATTTCACACATACATATATACATGTAGACATACTTATCTACATACAAACGTACATACATATACACATGATGCCCCTATTTATCTTGTCTTCTAGTTCATCCAGTCTGTTAAAACTTTGGATGCTGATTTTACAAATCCAACCATACAGATGAATAGTACATGTCCAGAAGTTGATGATTCACAAAAATCGTGAATTTTCAATAACTTGATCAGATTTAAAGGGTTCAAAAATTAATGGTTTTAGCTTTGTCAGCTCCTAAAATCCATATACAAAAAGTCGTATGCTTTTATGCTAGCTTTATCAGCAAATTTGTTCAGCAGGGTCAAAAACCTATATTTGTTTTACCAAACAAACTTGTTTTTCAAGCCAACAAGATTTGATGCATAAACAACTTGATACATGTTGGATCCCAGTTATTTGAAAGTCGTTCTCGACTAAAAGTTTAAAAAACCCTATAGCCCACATATATATTGTTGAATCTCAGGAAAAAATGAAAAAAATAAATAATATATCATACAAATGTAAGTATATACATTCAAATACAGTCCGCAGGATCCTGGTTAACCATTAAAGCAATCAAACAGTGATCAAAGAAGGCAAGGGCACAAACGATCCAGGTGCTTAAGTGGTTAAGCCCAAGTATTGCATAAATAAATTAGTCTTGTTCAATATCAATATTGATTAGTTAGCTCAGATGGCCTGAAGTTTGAATTATGTATGGACCAATAACATGCATCATCATATGAGTTAATTGGCACTACGACCAAGATAATATAAAACTGTAAATATGAAATAACCTTGATACAGTCATAACGATAGATAATCCCAAGGACATTAAGCAATTGTCTCTTGTACTCATGAATCCTTTTGGCCTGTACATCAAACATTGCATCAACGCTGACCTGTAAAAAATAATATCAACTGTTTTTAGATAGAGGAGAATAAAATATGAGCTCCAGAAAAACAGGTTGTTGGTTTGTGTGTGTGTGTGGGGGGGGGGGGGTGGGGTAGGGGGTGTTGTTTGAGCGGGCTGAACAACCTTCAACCCAGTTATTGTTTCGATATACTCTGCCAGCCTTATTTTATTGAGCTTCCGAACCTGCAAAGTTGAACATGCCTCATAGGGTTACAGGAACATATAGAACAGACACCAAATGTTTCAAAATCTTCTAATAAAATATTACCATTTTCCATTCGTTCTGAAGATTAGTGTCCTCTGCATGTTGGCGTAGCCCCATGAGAAGATCAATATTGCTAATCCAAGTGTCTGTTCCAAGTGATTTTGTAATAAGATTGCAGAGACCAGGGTTACTTACTACTATCCACCGCCTCTGAAGAATTTAGTATAAAGTATAAGTTCAATCTCATATAAGGTAATATAAACAATGACAAACATGCTATAATAGTATAAGTCTTGTGAACTACAGTGCCAGTCAATCGAATTCATTTCAGACTTTCAGTGTACTATAGTGTCAACATTCTATGTTTAGTGATCAGAACTTAGAACGAGCCTAAAATATCATACTAGAGCTCAAGGTACTAAAGGATAGAGACCATTCCTATGATTGCACACCTGAACTATGGAGAGACAAATACATTCTCAAAAGCCATTTTACTTGTTCTATTTGTACGTATGTACATATACACAGGCAACTACGTTCCAATAACTTACAGCTATCACCATTCCAGTTCTGCCTAGCTCTCATTAATAGATGCCTTTGACCAAAGCCTAAGGTCCTGTCATCTATTTCACATATCCTATAATATCTTGTATTAGAGCTCTATATACCTGAGTAACTCCATTCGTCTTATATTGAATTTTCTGAGGCCAAAGCTGATGAAAGTCCTGCAGTTCAAAAAAATAAGAAAAAGAACACAAAAAAGGTAGGTAGATGAATTAGTGAAATAAACATCTATTGGTTGATGACTGTTCCCAGAGACCATGAGAATCTCTTCGAACCTTCTCATGAATCTGAGTGAGAAGAAGTCCAAATCACATCTAACTAGTTATAGAAGACAAAAATGCAAATACAAAAGTAAATTCTTGCAATGCCCTTGTATTCGCTGGGCCAAATGTCCCACAAATTGCTCTCCTATTTGTTAACATGGAAGAGCCATATATGACTCAAGGGTGAACATTTGCCCACAATAACAATAAAATCCTCAACCAGCAACAGCGACTTCAAGTTTACCTTGAGGGCACCACCCTTCAGTAACTTCGAGTGAACCTGGGAGACTGCATTTACTGTATTACAGCAAACAATCGCTAGGTTCGCCATGCGGACATTCTTCAATAAAATGAAAGAAACATAGGAAGTAAGAAACCATTTCAACATAGAAAAGAAAATACATAGTTCACTGGAAGTGTGCCACCTAAACTTTGCTAGAGAAAGTGTAGCAAATAAGACCACCTCAAGAAATTATAAGGCAATATCTGCTTATATGTGTGTGTGTGTGTGTGTGTATATAATGGATCAGAGAATTAAATGCCCTGTTCAAATCATTTTCTCAGAGAAAGATTATTCCTCAAAGTCTTGAACTGGTTTTACAAAGCAAGCATTCTGCTGCAACAGTTTGCTTCCTTTATTTCCATTAGCTTACATGCAACTCCATTCTATAAGTATGAAAGAATCATTGTTCCAAATATTGTTCTCATGTTTTAGTGGTGAAATTTTCCTTGGGTAATTTTTCGGCAAAGTTGTTTTCTCAGAAAAATCTCCAGAAACACTCAGCAAATTTTTGAAGAACAACAAAATTTCCTAAAAATTATGTAAAAACAAAATAAATGAGAAACTAGTAAGAAGACACATACAGAGTAGATAAAGTGATAAAATTCAAAATAATGTTTTAATGATGATAAATATCTAGTTTAAGTTTAAATTGGAATTTTATGATGATATTAACGTTAAAAAGAAAGAAACAAAAAAAGAAAAGTCGTGAAAAAAAATGTCAAAATGCAATAAATTTATTTTAACGTTATTTTTCCAAAAGCAGAAATTTTTCAAGTTTTTTGTCATTTTTTTATCAATATAACAATATTTTTGAAAGCATCACAATATTTGTACACTGGAAAGAATAAAGCCACACTTATATAAGTTAGACCACTAGGTATACCTAGTTATCATCAATGGTCATCTACATTTCTGGCTTAGTTCAACCTATTTTATTATCCTAGGTTCAAGCCATTGTCACAAAAAACACTTCCTATTGGAAAAAAACATGTGTCATACGGCAAACACAGTCAGCCATATAAAACATGAAAAAAATGCATCTTAAAAAAAAACTCCAGAAAATAAAAACATGAAAAAAAAAACGCATATTATACACATTTTTTCACGTTTTTTTCATATTTTTTATATTTTTTAAACTTTTTATAATTTTTAGGATTTATTAAATGTTTCAAATTTTTTAAAATTTGCCGAGATTTTCCCTAGATATACAACTTTGTCGTATTATACCCAAGAAATTCCTCGCCGTATAATATCCATACATGTTTTTTGTGACAATGGTTCAAGCTCAATATAGAAAACGTCTATTATTAGTCAATTTTTGGTAGCAACATACTTGGACATGCTTTAGCCTTTGTCTTAAATAACTGGAAAGAACCATGAGATTGGCATCTAAAGCATTTCATTAGATGCAGCACAATCCTGCATTTTCTGCACATGCATGTGTTAGTGATTTGGCATGTATATCCTCATACAATTTTCTTTGTTGCACTCTCCAGAACAGGATCGTAACCTATACAAGATCTTGTACCTGGTCAATATTGCGTGTGATTATTTATTTCAACTCATACCTAGAGCGAGGTCATTTTTTTTTTCACTTACAATGGTGGAGCCTGACAATTTTATTCCATGATGCAGTAGCATATTTGCTTCTTCATCAGCCTCTTACCAAGCATCGCTAAGCATAAACACAGTTTATCATGTGGGCTACAATTGCGTTCCAGAATATAAGGTTAAGCCACATTTCTAGGTATTTCAGTAACTACTTGATGTTATTGTAACTTTCTTGTATTTCTGTGTATTTCTTCTTCTTGTATTTCTATTTTCTTTCTTGTTTTTATGTATGTTTGTTCTTTCTTTATTGTAATTCTATCTTTTTTGTTCAGCTGAAAAAAACTCAGCCAAACAGCTCTAGCAGCTGGATCTCCGACAACTAGATTTCTATCCGATGGAGACTCCAACAGCCCTCTCACTTTTCTGTTTCTTGTAAAACTCCCTGTAGCACCTTGAGTTTTGAGATATGGTTAATGAAATATTTCTGTCCACATGTGTGCGAAATTGAGTTGTTTGTAAGACATTCTTTTTTGTTTGCATGGTGTCAGAGCTTAGCTCTGTGTGGGTGTTCCAAATTTCCAATTTGGCTGAACTAAATGTTCCTCTGGTGGAGTCTTAGATCAGTGTGCTAATGATTAGTTGACTGATCTCTGTAGAACTTGTTGCTGTAGGAATAAGCGATCTGCTTTAATTACTGCATTTGTTCATACCATTGCGGAAATTGAGGAAAGTTGCTGTGCATAGGTGCAGTTTCTCACTGAAGGATGTTGTGAATACTCATTCTATTGATAAGATTGAGGAGTTTCTCAATATATTAAGACTATTGGACAATCTGACAATCTGGTACGATAAGCAGGAAAGAAAAACAGGAAAAGAGTAGAGTTGTGAACGACATGAGAAAAGAGATCATCAACATGTAAACTGAACAAGCTCACATCTTCCAACACGTGAACAAAAGTGTAAGATGAGAACAACGTAAACTTCAACAGGAAGAGAAAAAGTAAAATTAGCTAGTTCAGTCAAGATCCTTTCAGGCAGTTTGCAAGCCTCAAGCAGCTGTAAAATAACACATGAAATATTGCATCCTATAAATGATCTCAAGAATACCATTGCAGCTCCTTCCTCTACAATTGACATTCGAGACAGACGATCAAAATCAGATCCATATCTCTGCTTCAGATCTTCCAAAAAGTAAAAGTTTATTTCATGTATGATCTGCATGAAATCAAGAAAACATCAAGGCAGCTAGAACAAAGTTCCTTTTGTTTCAAAAGGAACAAAAGCATGCTAGTCTGATGCAGACCAAAATTAGTCATAGAAATGTCTATTACAATAAACATCTCATTTTCAGCTCAGAACATAATAAAGAGACTGGAGATATACTAGGCTAATGTCTTAGTGAATTTATTGTGACTTGCACTAGATGAAGATTTTACCAAAATATGCTACTAGATATAGTAAAAAACAAATGCTAATGGAATTCAAAATTATACTTTTAGTAATATTCAAAATTTTTGCAACATACTTCCAAGTGACGTGGAAGAAGGCTACCCATTAGGTCAACTGGAACTTTCTCAAGTCCTTCAGCTACCACAGTATGAATTGTAATCGAAAATACTTTGCAGACAATTTTCCAAGCACGTTTCCAGTCCAAATGTTCCTCATCAACCAAGATTCTCATTAGCTCAACCACTGAAAGAGAAGGGTGGGTGTCATTAAGCTGCAAGGCTACCTGCAAGGAAATACTGATTTTACTGATTAAAGCCTCAAAGGACATCATGATGACTGTAAAGCATCAATCAGTTCAGTCATAGCAAACGAAAGAAACACATACGGATCATGTCATTCCAAGAAATGGAAATGAAAACAATACCCATAAAGTAACTGAATTCAAAAGCTTGCTATCCAAAAGGAGTTATGCAGCAGAGGAAGGCAGGAAGCAACCTTATCAGGGAACGCATCAAAATCAGTATGTGAATCCTTAAACCTCCTAACTATGTCTTGCAAGGATGCTGACACAAAGAAATATTGTTGTTTCAGCCTGAGTTCCTTCCCCTAAAAGACAAGAAGAAGAAGATCATGAATTTTGCAAATAACATAGTTCAAACATCAAACACAATTACAATGAAGATATCTGTAGATCCTAAAAGATTACAGGAGAAATATCACCAAGACAAGGAAAACACAGATAAAATTTTCACTAGCACATAATTTTATCTTTACTGTTTAGTGCAGGTTTGAGTACTCTCTTCACATGTAACAGGATGCCTTAATTTTGCTGATTAGTTTTCATTCAGATGCTTCCAAACACCACATGATTGTTTAATGTTGCTTGCTTAACCTTATAAAACCTTCAAAAATGTGCCAATGACACCAAAGGATTTCAAGCACTAGATGAAACAAAACGAACGTTATGATAAGGTCATTTCAGAAACAAATGTTATGTTCTGCTCCATCAATGCTCCACAAATGTGGGATATTTGTTCATTTGATTTTTCTGGTGCCCAGAGTATATTTACATCAACTCAGCTATTAAGTTTCCAAGACAAAATAATAATTTTCTGAATTCAAGATCACTACAAACCTGATAAGTACGATCATCCGGATAGAGAACATTGCTTATAGTTTCAGCCTTTTGCCCATTGATGATAGAATTGATATAATCACCAGTGTTAAATGATTCCTATCACATACAAAGAAGCATTAAAGCACAAACATGCTATTAGGCAAAGAGCTTCAACATGATTAGAGAGAAAAAATCAAAGCACAAACATGCTATTAGGCAAAGAACTTCAACATGATTAGAGGGACAAAATCAACTATGTCAACATACAAATTTGAAAATACAATAGGCAACTAAGTGACAAGACCCCAGAAGAAATAAATATACACCTTAGTAAAACTATGAATTACCAACTTGCTGCACTATAAACAAAGATATATGCAAATTTAGAGTTCAGTCAGCTAATTCTTAAAAGGTTATCAGAAATTTTGAATCTGTAAAATATAAACAATAAGAAAAGGAACCAGAAGCAAGGGACAAAGGCTATCAACATTAGAGAAAAATGTAAGCTACAAATGAAACAGGCAACACAGATGGGAAGAAATTACATCTTGTGTATCGCCATGTTCATTGATAGGAGATTGTTTAGGAAACCTAAAGTGTCTTTACAGAAATATTTTTCTCTCTGGCTGCCATCAATAGACAAAAGAGTGGAACTCACATAAAGAAGGCAGATCAACAATGCGACAACAGGCTCTGTACCCAATGGTGGCAGCCCACTCTATCATATTCTAATGCAATCTCTATCATATTGATTCAGTTTTCTAATACCACCTTCTTACTATATGAAATCAGTTCTCACTATAAGCAATCAGCTGGTGCTTGATGATCACAATTCTTCTTTCTAGCATGCGGCCCTTGATAAACTTGTATTGAAGCAACACTCACCAACGGCTTCTCTTGTTGCTATCTTTGTTCACCTTTACGGAACATACCACACAATTGACTTGAAGTGGTCTTTGTTTGCACACATAAATGCACATCAATGGTTACAGTATCTTCTCACTAAAAGTGAATAATCAGTGCTTAATAATTCAGTTTTCTAATACCACCTTCTTACTATATGCAATCAGTTCTCACTATAAGCAATCAGTTGGTGCTTGATGATCACAATTCTTCTTTCTAGTATGCAGCCCTTGATAAACTTGTATTGAAGCAACACTCACCAACGGCTTCTCTTGTTGCTATCTTTGTTCACCTTTACGGAACATACCACACAATTGACTTGAAGTGGTCTTTGTTTGCACACATAAATGCACATCAATGCTTACACTATCTTCTCACTAAAAGTGAATAATCAGTGCTTAATAATTACAATTCTTCTTGTCTAGTATTCTGACCTTAACAAATGACAATCAATTCCAGCTCTAGGTTTCTCTTCTTCACATGAAAAATTTATCCTCCCAAAGTACCATAACGCAGGGAGAATTTTCACTGCTTTTCTTACCCCGCTTTCTACAATTCACATGCAAACAGCCCTTGCTGTGGTAATGCAAGTCAACCCACAATCCCCTCACTCTTGGATGGTAGTTGCAGAATCTATCTCCTTGGTGGCATTTCGTAGTCCAATCTAATCACATTATTTGGCCATGTCAGATTCTGCATTATGTATGGCTTTCAAGCCCCTTTGTCTACTTGTAGGCCACACCAGAAGGCCCTTTGGATGCTTTCAAAGATCACCATTCAAATTTCATAAAAAATTCTTGACTGGTCCTGCTTGATTTTACATAGTTATTAACGATAACAAGAAACCCATCTGAAACACCACGAGAAAGCTCCTTCCAAGTTTCCAACTAGCGAGATTCATGATTTTATCAGCCACTTTCATCTTAAAGTAACCCTTCCTGCAGGACCATAGCCTTCTTTTCTAGAGCATGACCATCACAGTTACTGTGGGACCATCACAGTTACTGTGGGACCATCACAGTTACTGGGAATATGTCAGCAGGCATCCTGCCAACCAGCCATACCTTGAACCCATCGCCCAGCAACACTCTCTCTGTACTAGCTTGTGAAGACAACTATTTCAAGTTATCTGCACTCACCTGGAGGAAAAACTGTCTTTTCATTGAAAAAAAAATCTAAAAAAGGGATCACGAACAAGGAAGTCATAACTCTTCTTCCAAAAGAACTCTAAAATGTACTGTTATAGGCTTATAGCAGTAATAAATCAAAGCTGTAGCAAAGCAAGTCTTCATCATTTCTTCTGATGGAATGTGACATATTGGCTGGCAAGAACTGCTCAGGCTCAGTCCTAGAGACCATATTTTGCTACTTTAGTGTCACTCATGGACAAACAACACGAAGATAAAAGAGGAAAAGAAGAATAAAATTCAGTGGAGACACATAACACGCACACACACACACACATAGAGGGAGAAGGAAAGAGATAACCCATTCAAGGGCACAAATATGTTTTTATGTTCCTGGACAGGCTTACCCTCATATAAACCACAGAAAGAAAAATCATTACAAGGGTAACATGCATGCTAGTTAATCCTCCAAAACATGTATCCACTCACCATATCATACTGGCCACTTGGTTTAGCAGCCCAAAGGCGAAGATTGATCGTATTCTTTGTTCCATAACCTGGAATAGGATTGTCATAGGCAACAGCTTCCACCTATCAGAGGCAAAAACATTAGATTGCAAAAATACTAGATACATGACCTTCATGAATTTATTTAGTTTGGCAAATATAGTCAATAGAAGAAACCAAGCAGTTTGTAAAACAGCATAAACCCAAAGTTTTATGCTTACTGTCTCTTCAGGTACCCAGACTTTAGACTTCCTCCCATTCAAAAGCTGCTCTTCCACTTTCCCGTAATACTAAATCATGAAACTGAATCAGCACAAACATGCAGTTTGGAAACTTTGTCACGCATTGAAACTAGTTATAAAATAACTAAATCAGCTACATTTGTTGACACACCTTAACTGGGTATGAGATATGAATACGCTCTATCTCCCAAGGGTTCCCAAAATTAAGCCAAAAATCAGGTTGTTCATGCTGATAACCATCCAATATCTGCTGACGGAACAAACCATATTGATAGCGCAAGCCATAACTGCAAAGTTAAAGGAAATTGACATCGTATGTGGTCAGAATTCTTCAAAATCTGTAATAAGCTAAAACATCCTTAGGAATCCATAAGCTACTGATGTTAAATGATGAAAATCTGCCAAAAACTGTAATAAGTCCTAGTGAAGAAGCAACAGGAACATATCACAATTTTGAATGTTTCCACTATCTGTTATGGTAGTGAGACAAGATTTATGTTTTATGCAAATAAGCTAAAGATATAGCTTCATCTTTCATTGCTATCTTTCATCATTTGGAAATTGGACTTCTTTATGCTTTAATATCCTCTCAGATGAGCAGATATTCAAAATTAATGCATGTGACAACCATGTTTCTCTTTGTACCCACATTTTTTACACATAACAGTAGGTTCAGCAATATCCTCCAAGACTCATTGTAGCTTATTTGGATAATTTTAAAACGAAGTTAGATACCTGTTTTTAACTTTAGCATCAACAGTACTTAGATTTAGCATCACCTTAACTGCCCACTAGTTCCAAACAAGTCATACATCAACTGAGTGGAACGTAAGGTGTCTACCATAAACAGGTCCATTTATCTCAAAAAAGGAAAATATCTCCCACTTTGATTCTCTTCATGTCTCAACTTTCTATTAGAAAAAGCTTGAAGCTATCACAAGAAAACAGCACTTTTCCAATGAATAGGGACCACTAAAGCCAGGTGCAAAGGAAAGATAATAGCAATTGTTGTCCCATAATGTGAAAGACCCTTTCACCAGATGCTTGTATCCTTACAATTGCTATCAGGGAATGGATTTTTTCCAGACCGTAGTGTTTGTCAGAACTAGTTAGCCCTGAAGAAACAGGGGGATGTTGGATTGTTCGTAGTTATTGCCTAGAAAGATTTACATGTCCCAGGCCAGGACCAAATGGACAGATTCTAACTTGAAGTGAACTGGTTCTAGAAGGATAGGACTAAGCCTGAAGTCTACACATCAATGCAATCAACATGGCCTAGGGTGTTCAGGCTCACTGAGTTAGATAAACAATCTGTTATTTTCTCAGGCTCAACTTGTTTGTGCAAATGAGGGCACTCAACCAAAGTTTACAGCAAATAATCTCTAGTGAAGCTCAAGCAGAGCCAACTTGTTTTATTTTAGACAACCAACATGCTTTAAAATGTAATCAAAAGAACTTAACATGACTAAGAGATAATAAAGGACTCCAACTCACAACCTCAACACTTGAAGGAGCATACAAAGCACTTCATGGACTTCAAGTAACTTACTAAATGTTTCAAGCAACTAATATGGTTATATTACATAAAAACATCCTTTTATTATCTGAAGGGAACCTATTTAAGATCTATTGAGTCCAAGGAGGCTCCCAAGTCCCGAAGCAAGGCTTGTTCACGAAACAAGGTCGACTTGTTTCAAAATTATAGGTGCCAGAACTGAAGCCAAGCCAAGCAGCTCGACTCATTGTGTACCAATAGATAGGACCATAAGCAAGAACTGAAGAGGTAAATTTCTGCCACTGCTTTGCCTTGCTTTAGTCTCAACATCTATTTTGTCTTTCATTAATGTTTTTTCATCTTCAAATCAAATAAACATACATAAATAACATTAGGTGAGAGCTGCAAACTGCTTGTACATTGGTTATTACTTTCTAAACAAAATTAATGGCATACCCCCAAGCTGGAAGGTCCAATGTTGCTAAGGAATCCATTAAACATGCTGAAAGACGAGCTAAGCCCCCATTACCAAGTGCAGCATCACCCTCCTGTTTTCAGCGCAGGAAAATTAATAAGTGGAAACTATGTATGATTTCAGCATAGTCCATAGTCCATAGACTCCATACAACAAAAACAAAAGTACTTTCTTCATAGGCATTGTGAACTTCCAAAACATAAGCTCATAATGTGATGCTTCTCAGATAAGAAATTTGATGGTGTCTGCTTCCACAAACATTAAAGATGAAAACACAATAACTATGATATGTAGCACAGCCGCTTTAAAATTTGAAGTAGAGTTTACTTCAATGTAGCCCATTTTCACAAGTCCGTGATATCATCTCTGAAAGAAAAAGAATAACTAAATAGAGACTGAACCAAAATATTTTCAACTATCATGATGTCACAACATTATACTTTTGCACCTTTAGGGCAGTGTAATAAAGTTGATTGCATTCTTCATGGCCAGAAAAAGTCTATTATGTACTAAAATTAGAAAAGATGAGGGTTTTTCAGGAATATTAGTAAAGAAGAGGCATATTTGTCTATGCTAATAAACATAGATGTGTATTTAGCAAAAACTCAAACAAAGATAGCAAATTAAACTTGAATTCAGGAACACCACATCAACTTTTCAAATGAATTTTGAGTGTTAATAGTGTTTCTCCACTCTTCACTATAAACAAATCAGTGCCACTTTCAATTGTGATTATGACCGTAGGACTTATAATAACAGACAGGCATGAATCTACTGTGACAACCAAAATGTTTACAATTGTATTAACACAATTTCAATAAGGACATGTTATGTTAGCTCAATATACCAAAGGCTTTTTACAACGAAAAGATGAAAAGTTCATACCTTCTCCACTAATACTTCAAAGTCAAATCCTAGTTGACTTACTGCCTCTGCGTATTGATCTCTTATTCCCAAATTTGTGAGACTGTTTGACAAGGAGCGACCTGAACATCTCACCGAATAAACTCATAAATGTCTCACAAGGGAACAATGTGGCATAAAGACATTGCTTGAACCACAATCTAAACTTAAAGAATCCAGATAAGCCCCATTTATTTTACAAACAATAGTCATTAGTAGAATATTCTACCTCGTTTAGTTTTCTAGAATTGACTGCCAGAGCCAGTAAGCAGAGGAAATGTACTATGCTTCACACTGGACAGACCACATTCATCCATGATTCCATGCGAATAATTGTGTAGTGTAATGAAAAAAAAAAAAGGCAAATTCCTAAGAAATATGCTGGATCCTCTGAATCTAAGCACCAAAGTAGGCAAGCTTAGACATGATTATAATGTCTTTTTTATTTCCAGTTTGAAGTTTGCATGCCCCATTTTATAGATATACAGACGTCAAATTTCAACGGTATGCTCGATGTGGTTGAGGCTTTGTACCTATTTCTGCCAACGAAACATGCACATATTCATACATACGTAGAGAGATAGATATATAGAAACAAATATGGCAAATACATGAGACACACTATAGAAACAATCACATATTACAAATGAAAACATGCTCAAAAAATCAAATGACCTAGAGCAAGAAAAAAAAGTGCAAGTAAATCCCTAACGTGGAGGACTGATAACGGTGCTGCTACCTTGGGATTAGTGGAGAGCAGCCATGGACTAGAGTTGTCATAAATCTAGGACTAATCTGCTTTCTTCCTTACAAAAAGAGGCCCCACGGTACTCAGATGATCAGCCACTCAGCTTCAACATAGCAGTGTCCAATCATAACAAACGAGGATATTGATGGTCCGAGTTCATGTCCTGTTACCCATTAAGTGAGGATAATAATAAATCCTTTTAAGGACAGGTCACAATCATAGGCACACTGGAAGGTAGCTGGGTCACCTTCGTTTAAGCAAAGCGAATAATTATTAAGTTGTTTCTTCTTTGGACAAGCCAATACAGCCGGGATTATAAAATGTTTTGGACTGAGAACCATCCGGATTGTTCCGTCAAAGAATGTCACATTTGGTCCATGACTTCAAGTGCAGGTACACAAGCGAGACGAATTTGATGTTCCTAACCTAAGAGCAATAGAACCTATTTAAACATATTCTACAATTTCAACAATAGTTGCAGAAGAAGCCTCTTAGCATATACAGAACAAACAATGACGCCTCTTAGCCGAATGTCAAATTGCTTAGTACATTTATCCAATTCGTGTGCCTCTAATGCAATAGATGAACATAATATGGAAGCTTCGCACATCCATTATCCACTTGTCAACATCAGTAACTGAATTGGATGAAATGTCAGGTGAGTCGGCCCAAGACTGTGAGGTAACATTACGAGCACGCTTCTTGAATTTTTTTTTTTTTTCGAACGGACCATTCTTCTTGATAACTTTAGCCACAATACAACACATGGATGCAAAGGAAAAGCTCGCAACAACTTAAGTTCCCATAGGAGGATGTTTATCAATGCCATACCCATAAGGAATTCTAAGGACAGGAAGTACACGCGCTTTGGATCGTTCCTCTTGAAGTATTGCTGAGTATCATGCCAACGCTCGATAAGCCTGTCTCTCACACTATGTGCCAAGGCCTACAAAAGCATTGAACGTTTAAATAAAGAACTTTGTTTTGGTGAGTTCAACGGAAGCTGCAGAACAGGCTAGGTGTAACGTGAGGCTAATAATAGCAATGTGATTGGATAAAATGAATGAAGCAAAAACTATGCTGATCGTTAGGAGATGGGAGAATCAGATAACATGGGAAATGGCACCTGATATGCTTCAAAATCGTTGAAGCTGAACCTCGACCTCGCTATCGTATACTCCACGTGATTAAGAATGTCCTTCTGAATGCTGATCGGATCGTTCTTGAGGTAACGATCCATCATCCCGAACATCAATTCAGCCCTCGGCACCTTCGCTCCATCCAAATTACTCTTCAGGATCTGCGGCGGCCGCCTAGTCGTAGAACCAGACGAGGCCGACGGCCCGGCCACCCTCGCCGGCTCTTTCTCAAGGGCCTCCCGGAGCGCCTTGACGATCCTGTCCAAGTTCTTCGGATCCTCGATCTTCTTTCCGACGCCGTCTGTCACGCAGAACCGCTTCACGACAAAGTCTCCCTGGATCTCCTCGACGCTGGCCTTCTCAATCTTCAACCCGAAGACGGCGAAGACGCGGGTGATGACCTGGAGGAGGCCGATTCTGTTAGCGGTGGCGACAACGAGGGCGGTGTAGGCCGGCGATGAGTCGTTGTCGACGACGACGCTCTCGGCAGACAAGGCCCGGTCGCTCTGCGCGGACGATCGGGGCAGATGGCGTGCAGCGGCGAGGGAGCGACATGTCCGGCACGAAATCAGAGGCGGGGTCGATGCCGGCGAACGATGATGAGCGGGGAGGGAGACGATGGCGACGAGAGAAGAGGGGAAAGGGGTCGGGAGAAGGAGGGGAAGGTGGCGGGAGTGGAGGGGAGGAGCCGACGCCATCTCGGCGGAAATGGAGGGACGGAAAACCGGCGAATTCGCTAGCCTCTCCGGCCGCGACTCTTCGTCATCCCTCGGGCTTTGCTCTCCTTCCCGTGACTTGGAGGGGCGAGTGGAGCGAGAGTGAAAGTATCGAGGCAACGGGTTTCTCGCTTTCTGTTGTCCACGTAGGCAGATTTTCAGTTGCCCTTCGCATCGTTCCCCTCTAGTCTCTTGACGTTATCTCCGTTCCACCCGAACCGGTATACGAAACGGATATCGGCGAGACTGACAAAGGATCGGGTTTACAATTCGGAGTCCGGTTCAGCGGGGACTAAAGAAAATAAGATTGGATTAGTAATTGGATCCGAACATGGTAACGGTTTCGTACCTATATCTGGATCTGAAAGTTAAAGCATCACTTCAGGATATAAAAATTCGAACTCATGAAAGCCTTAGCGGAAGAATTTAAAAGGATCAAATATATGTGATAGCGGGATCTAGTAGAGAAATTTGGATCTACCTACCAATTTAATGTTAGGCATTTCATAACTGAGTTCGGATCCAAGTCTAGGGTCCGATCATGATCCAATAAGAGATGATGAGATAATTCGAGATTAAATATCTCTCTCTCTTTTTTGTTTTTTTGGTTGCCTTCAAATTTAGTGATTGTCAAAATAAGATTTGTGAAAAACCCAGTTTTACCAAAACCAACATTTTCAAAATGCTTAAACCAGGTATCAAAAATTAGTCAAGATATTCCTAAGAAGCCAATTGAATGGGCCTATGCTTTTCTGCCCCTTACATAATTTTGAAAGCAAATATGACCATTCTTGGACACAGGTAGGGTAGACAAATTATTTATTTTTTGGTGGATCAGGCTTGGGTCAAACTCGATTCAATCCAAAATCAAAGTAAAAAGTGATCACCTTTCACTATTTGACATGGTTATTTTTAGCTTTAACTAATATAATAGACATGTATCAACCCATTTAACTTATAAGCTACATCATTTGATGCGTTGTATATAAACTTACAAATGGTTCTTTACTTGTAAATTGTGACGGCATTCTAGGAATCCGTTCCAAGTTTTGCAGTTATTCATGGAACCCTGCGTTGCAGTGTATAACTCATTCGTTCTTCCATGAACATGCTTCAATCTTCTTAGTATTTCTGTTATCAAATGCCATCTATGAAATGTATGATCTTTCCCGTGTTCTGAGAAACAGACGCTCAATCAATTGCTAAATAAAGAGGACTGATCAGACCTAAGTTTGGATCATTTGCAAATAAATTAAATCGATTGAATCTCTTGCAACAGCCTATGTGTTCCATAGCCACTTTGTGGAAGAACTTGGCAAGTCAAATAAATCCTCCTATTATTTCAAGTAGATGGGCTGGTGAACTAAGGACCACGAGCTTCAATTATAGTTGATGCTATGGCAGTTCTTGTTCCTTTACCCTAAATTGATGACCCAAAGACATGTATGTGGGTCTTTTTTAATTTTTTTTCCACTACAATACAGGGATTGGTGGGCAGCTAGTCTCCATTTCAAATTCTCGAGAAAACGGACACACAAAGGATAGAGTAAGGGTTGGTAGGACATCAATAAGCAAATAAAAGCGTAACAAAGGCACCACCCTGAGGCCGCTAAGCAAACATGGTACAGTTAGAATGAAATATTACTGCCAATCCTCTTCGCTCATTTGTTTATCAAAATTTAAAAGGGTTGTAAATCAAAATTTCTTTTCTCTCTAGCTCTTATGAAGCCAATAACTGTATCTATGTGCCGTTATACTTCATGGATAAAACCATAATTGATAATTCTACCACCCACTTAACAATAAATCTGATAGAATGATAACTCTACATAAAAAGAGGCTTGAGATAGTAATAAATCAAAACTTTAGGCACAATTTCCTCTGTTTTAGGGTGCACCGTTGTTATCGCTGACACCAACACAGCTCAAGACCCTAGAAGGGGAAAATGGAGCCCTTTGGGCCTTTTTCGGACGGTGGGATTAATACCTCGCGCTTACCGGAATGAACTAACATTTGAAATTGTTGAATGTGCTGCTTTAAATAGACCTTTGCATGGACCTTTGCAAAGGTTTAAAGAGTAACGAGTTAAAATTTTATAAATATTCTTGCCGCAACAAACGAGAGTTTAGATATTATATTCAAAACATTAAAATGAGATTAAAAAATGTAAGAGGTTCATGGAACTTTCAATTCTCTATCAAGCATTAGCTCTTCACATCTCACCAAAAAATGAAATTAAAAAAGAAGGGGAAAAATGTCAGTGCAGGAATCAAAATTATGTTGTCGGTAGACAACGCAATGTTATATTGTTAATTTTCTGCAAACTAACAAAGTTGCAGGAACACGATTTGTCGCTATTAGTATGTTAGCTGGCAGTACGTGTCGGTGTTCTCTACAAGCATGTCGTTGATTTAAAAAAAAAAAAACTAATCGAACTGTTGTTAAATTATGTGCTCAGAGTTCAATTTCAAATCAAGCCCATCTTCAAAATTTGGGCCAAGTGTTGAATAAAGGGCTTGCGTTATCCTTAGATAACAAATTTTGATTTGGAGCAGTGACTCAGGTCTCATGAGACAGATCCATATACTTGAACCCATATCTACCGAGATCCAATCATTAAAAACACGGTTCTAGAGTGGTCTGCGTGAGATGCAGCTCGGAGTTGCCTCAGTCCGTAGTTAGAACAAAAACTTGTCCTCTTAATGACAGTAATTGGCCCGGCTCCGGGTTGTTCAGGAATAGTGGTGTTGAGTTTCTCGACCCTTTGACTTAGGATTAGTGAGTTCTATTTCTCGATGGGGTTCAATATTTAATGTAGATGAAATTATTAATCACACTAATCAATCAATAAAAAATGTATGTCTAGATGATTCAACGAACGCATTGGTGAATGTGGCCCTGCAATTTTTTTGTCTTTTTGCTCTATTTTCATTTTAGCTAACTTTTAAATGGAAGCGAATAAATTTATATGTTAACTCATTGGAGAGGATCGCATGAATGCTCTCTCCTCCTCTGTCTCCCCGTGGCAGAGTCAATTATTTATGTGATATCTAGTGTCCCTTAACTAGAATTTTCTGGCTCTCTCCGGCCTTTTTTCGAGAAGGAGCTGGCGTGGCAATATGCTCCAATTCGGGGTAGCCATGAATGCTGTCCTCTCAGAACAATTACGTTGTTTAACCCAGCGGCGTTGCCAGATAAATTGGTTGGCGGGGGCAGGATATTTTAGGCTGGCGGGGGCAGGACAGTGAGAAGGAGGAAGAAGGCTTTTGAAAATATTTTGGGCGCAGGTGAAACCAAAGATACATGATATTTGGCGTGGGCAGGGCAGTGAGAGGGAGGAAGAAGCAGAGTTGGGCTGTTGAGATATTCACATATTTTAAGATTCACATATTTTGAAAATATTTGGGCTGTTTGAAAATTTTTGGGCTGACATGGGCAGGCGCCCACACCTGCCCCACGCTGGCTCCGCCACTCCATTGAATTAAAGATCTACATATATAACTGCACCAGTACATCATATTAGTTTCCTACAACAACAAAAAAAGGCATTCACTGATTATATATTTTAAGAACATGTATTTAAAGGATATAATTTTCTTCTTATCAAATATCTTTAGAAGTCTTAAACATAGGTCCTACTTAAAACTTGTTTTGGAACGTCCCTGTTTCTGCTCTATTTTATGACTTCAAGTTTTTTGAGTCAGTTGCTTGAAAAAAAGTGTCAAATCAGTAAGTTCTTTCATCATCAGGTGGCCGGAGGCCCAAAGGTGCTGACCGGCTAGTAATTGAATGAAGTCTAGGTCTGAAACTACCTCCAGTAATTGAATGAAGGCTAGGTCTGAAACTACCTCCTCTAATTGAATGAAACCTCAACTTAGGTCTAAAAAAGACATCTCTTACCGCTGGACCCAGACCAATAGCGGAACCACGTTTGTGACTGCAGTGGGTAATTGTTCATGCCTGGCCACCAAGTTTATTTTATATATATATTAATAAATTTATTTATTTTATATATAAGTGTTCATTAAATTTGAATTTTTTAATATTAATTCCCTTTAAGCCAATTGAATATTTATGCTTCTCGATAGCACCAACCTTCCTTTCTCTCTCTCCCTCTTTTTTTCTCTTCCTTCCTCTCTCTTTTCACCTCTCTTATTTTGTTTTTTCTGTACGTTGTATTGTATATTTCCTCTTTTGCTTCTGACTTGCGGTTTGTTACTATAACTTGAGGACTTCTTGTTCCCAATTTTTGTATGTAGAGGACTTCTTGTTCCCAATTTTGATATATATTCTCATTTTATCGTCTCTCTCCATCTTTCTCTCTCATTATCATCATTCTCTCTCGATCTGCTTTTGTCCCTTTTCACTACTGATCGCCATCTCTATGCAGCTCGACAGCAAGCAAAAAAATGTACAAGAATTTTGTTCTTGTCCATCATGCAATGGACGAATTTTTATGAAATTTTGTCTCTACCCATCACACACCAGACAAAAGTTTTTTGTTCAAGGTCCATGACTTTTTATCCTTGTGGATAAAAAATCTGGCCATCAAACGGGCCCCTAGGAATGTCAATGGTTGTAAATAGAATCTGACGGATTATTTATCACATGATCATTATTATATTTACATGCAATTGAATTTGAACGTAGAAAAATCTATACGACATCGGAGTCTTATTTTCAAATTTACAACCCCTTTTTAAATATACACCCAAATCTATAATAGATTATGACAGGTCAAGAACCAACTACCAAAACAACTAGATATTTGATATAGGATACTTATTTGAAACTTACTCTTAATTTAAATTTCAACCAAAGTTTGATCATATATTTACTTAAAATTGAATCCGAATCCTCCGTTTCTTAAATCTAAATTCGAACCAATTTTGTTTTTCTTGATGTATTTTTTTTATAACCAGCTTTTTATAAACGTTTGGTCCAAATGTTCACCAGCCGAGCCCTCAAGTTTTGAGGCCCATACTTATCACTATAAACGACATGAGATTGCTCAGTGTACGATGACAATGAAGGGCTGCAACGTCTCTGCCAGGCCTGCACCTAAAGACTCAGCCATCGAGCCTGACCATGGCCTTTAGCATGGTAGCACATTTGGCAGCTAGTATTGTCCTTTCTTACACATGTCAATATATCACATTTAAGTTAGATATATTATTAGAGACTAGTTTTCATTTCGAATATTTAAAATATTATGTAGTGGTAAACACTGTTCATTGAGAACAAAGAAAAGCTTCTACCATGTTTGAATTTGATTTTTAAGTTTATAATCCGAATCAGACTTTTATTTTCACATAAGAATCCAAATCCAACTTTTAAACGTATAACAATCAGAAGCACGTTGTAATATGTTGAGGACGACTGACTTTCAAACTGAATAGACATTGAATCAAATTCAAATTTGAAGCTAGAATTTGACTAGACAAGAACTCAAGCCTGAATTCAGATCCAACGAAATGTCATTTCTTAGGTTTGAATCGATTGATATCTTTAGTCATATGTAAAAATTTTATTTTATATCCAACCTTTGAACATTTGGATCGTATTAAAGCCCACGGTTATTGATCACCATCAACAACTTGAAATTGTTCATGGTACGCTGATAATGAAAGGTGGAATAACATGTAGAGTTGTGATACGCTGCTGCTTGGAAAGCTCCGGCAGGGGTGCAACAGAAGACGGCTCTGTTTGTTGTTTTTTTCTTCTTTCCGGTCGTCTCGAGCTGTGGACCGGAAGAAAGGCGTCCATGTAGGATGTGGAGTTGTGTGCGCCACCACGTGGTCGCAAGAGTAGCGTGCGTCAGAGGTGAAAGGCGACGTGAATCAAGTGGACCGAGAGTCCGTGACACGTCCGCGCCAGAGCGATGGATAGAGAGCGTCCACTTTGGTTGGTGGCCGTTCACGTAACGCCTCCAAGAATCCAACCGCTCTAGCCTTCTTCCCTTCCTTCCTCTTCCCCGTTTCATCCTCCCCTCGATGCTATATAAAGACAGAGAGAGCCAGAGGATCGCCATTCGCCACTTGCGTTCTTTTGTGAGACTGAAACTTGTCCTCTGTGTGGCTGCTATCAGGAACGCGTGCTGCCCACGAACCAAGGTCCTTGGTTTTTGGGGTTGCCGTTCACCCGCGATTTTGGCTTCTGAAAATCCGGGCAGGAGGTTAAAAGCAAACGGAAGCGGAAAGAGGAGAGGCGGAAGGAGGAAAGATGGAGAATGGTGGCGGCGGGCTTGTACTGGCGAACGGGATGGGAGAAACGGAGGGGAGGCGATGGCGGTTCAAGCCCAACGAGACGCTCGCGGCGGTGAACCAGCAGAGCATCAGAGGCGTGCTGGATATAGTGGGTTCTAACCTCAACGGGGAGGACGGGAGGGACGTCATCCAGCTCGGCCACGGCGACCCTTCCGCGTTCGAGTCGTTCAGGACGACGTCCACGGCTGAAGATGCATTGGTCGAGTCCATAAGGTCCGGGAAGTTCAACAGGTATCCGCCCAGCATCGGCCTCCCTGCCGCCAGAAGGTCTGTACTGTACTCGGTGTACACTTCCGTTTACATTCTTCTTCTTCTTCTTCTCCTCTCTCTGAAAGTATAACCAGACTAAGAAAACTACGACCATCACCGACTAAGCATTTACTGTCGTTCAGGGGGGTAACTCGAAATTCCAGAGTCTATGGAAGACTGTACCCATTTCTTGCGAGTGCATCAATGGGATTTGAATGCGATGTCCTTTGATCTTACTTTATGACGTCCAGAAGTTGTCCCTATCCATATCAACTGACCAAAGCCTTTAAGTGAATCACTAGGCCTTCGCCAAATGGGCACTAAAGTTTTCCCATTGTTACCTATGTTTCCACGTAAAGTTGCCAAAATAACACTTTTGGGAGTCGATTTTCGAGCTGCCCATGGTCCAAAGATGGCTAGAACAGGTGCCTTTTTGAAAAGTAGACCCAAATTCGTCTTGCATGACTGCAGTTATCACGTTATACGTGACATCCAGATTCCTTTGCCTCCTCGAACGGGAAAAGTTCTAGTATAGCAAATTTTGTAGTGTTCAACAAACCCACTCGCCGGCCGGTTGCCGGCCACTTGGCTGAGACTGATGGCGATCTCAATTATGTGTTTTTATTCTAAACCGCTTAGACATGAGTGGAGCTATCGTATCTTACTCCCCGAGCAGCGGCTTACTCTGTGCTAGAAGGTCGGGTTTTGGCCTCACCGGGTTGAGCGAGGGCGAGCCTCAGCGCTCGTTCACAGTTGCCAATAAGCTTCCCCGTCTCCTCGAACTTCGTTTATTCGTAAAACTTGAGAATGGTGGTCATGGAGACGTGGCCAAGATTCTTCTGGTTCTTTCTTTCCCCTTTCTCCTCTTGAGAAAAGAGAGCGAGTAGGATATGGGCCCGAGTCTCGTCGCCATGGACGTTGGTTGTCTTCTTTGAGCCCCTCAACGTGGCCATAAGTCTGCGCCTCGTTGTCTTCCATTGCTTGTCTCTTTTCATGTTGATGTCTGTTTTAGGTGCTCTCCCGTTTGGACGCCAAAAGCTCGTCTCTTAGCAGACAAATTCCTTCTTTTTGGTGGTTTGTATTGTTTTTCTCGAAAAATTCCTCTTTTCCCGTTTCTGCAGTCTTCCTACTGTGCGGTGTTTTCTATTTTTTCTCGTTTACTTCTTCTTCTTCTTCTTTGTTCTTAATTTGCTTCTATCTATCTACAGGGCCGTTTCTGAGTACTTGTCTAAGGACCTCCCCTTCAAGCTCTCCCATGACGATGTCTTCCTCACTGTGGGATGCGCTCAGGCCATCGAGGTCGTGCTCCACGTCCTCTCCCGGCCAGGTGCCAACATCTTGCTCCCCAGGCCGGGTTTCCCGCTCTACGAAGCGAGAACCACCTTGTGCGGCCTTGAAGCCCGCCACTTCGACCTGCTTCCTGACCAACATTGGGAGATCGATCTCCAAGCCGTCGAGTCGCTCGCAGACGAGAACACCGTCGCCATGGTTATCATTAATCCGGTGAATCCTTGCGGCAATGTCTTCTCTAGGGAGCACTTGGAGAAGGTCTGTACATTCATTCAACCCCTTTGAGAAAACCTCTGTTTTCTTGTGATAACATTTTCGGGTCCTCGTGCCATTGTGCATGGTTTTAGGTTGCCGGTGTGGCGAGGAAGCTGGGCATTGTTGTGATCGCCGATGAAGTCTATGCTCATCTGAACTTTGGAAGCAAGCCTTTCGTTCCAATGGGAGCATTTAGTTCTATAGTTCCGGTAATTACATTGGGTTCAATATCGAAGAGATGGGTGGTGCCTGGATGGAGACTCGGATGGCTTGCGACATGCGATCCCAATGGCATTCTGAAGCAAAACAAGGTTGGCGTTAACGTCTTTTGCTTGTTTCTTTATTCATTACGAAACCAAAGTCCATTAACAGGTAGATCTTTCAAATCGACTTCCAATAAAAAGCTACTAGTCTACGAACCTGCTTTTGAAAGATCAACATTGACTGTCACCAAAGAAAATGACCTGCCGTATCTCAGAAGAAAATGGGTTCTAACTTCTCTGTGGACAATGTCACTTTTCCTTTTCTTAACCGAAGACAAAAATTTAGAACCTTTTCTAGAAAGTATCATGATGTTTGAACCCATGAACGGGCCCTTGCTACTCTAGGC
Organism: Nymphaea thermarum; assembly: GCA_011799765.1. Lineage (NCBI taxonomy): Eukaryota > Viridiplantae > Streptophyta > Magnoliopsida > Nymphaeales > Nymphaeaceae > Nymphaea > Nymphaea thermarum. The sequence goes on from JAANDH010000026.1 coordinate 26,932, forward strand.
TTCTTTTGTTGGGCTTTAACTCTCAAAGGTTTATGTAAAATCATTCTCCATTTTCTCCATCTTTAAAGGCCTGTTTGGTAGGAGGGAAAGGGAGGGATTAAACAATCCATCCTTTGTTTGGTTGGCTAATTAAAACGGAGGAAAAGGGGCAAAAAGTGTTTGGCTGCAAGGGGAGGGAAATGAAAGAAAAGGAAAGGGAGGGATCGTCCAGTTATGCCAAAATGTTAAGCTGTCAAGATTTTTGCCTGGGTTTGGTACTACATGATAGACCAAACATGTGATTCTTTGACCAAAAAAAAAAAAAGAAGCAAAGGTCCACATTTACGATATGTGGGAAAACTCTCACCTTTGTACTATTTACTGCAGATCTGTAATTTTCTTTGATAAAGAGTAAGAACCTTTTCCGTGGTATATAAACTTTTCTTTGAGGTTAGTATTTGTTTGTCCATTTGACTCTCACTTTTCAATGTGTTTATTGACCAAGCAATCAAAAGTCTTAGTTGGTGTGCAAGAGGTAGATCTTCGTAACAAAGTCTTCAAGGATATTTTTCTGATTAATGCATAAAGTACCAATATCTTCAAGGATATTTTTCCCTTCTACTAACTGTGGATGTTCCATTACTTTCAGATTGTTGATGGTGTAAGGAGTTACCTGAATGTGTCATCTGATCCAGCAACTATAATTCAGGTTTTGTAACTCATGCTTATCCTCTTTTCTTGTGTGCATGTTCGCCTACACAATTCTTGTTGAATTCGTTCTTTTCAATGTGTAATTCTGCTAGAAGCTGATTTTAGATGTATCATAGTACCGGGTTTGCCTGCTGATATTTCCTTCCGGTTCACATGTTCTGGTTTATCTTTGGCATGTGTTATTATCTGCTATATGCATTTGTTCTTGTTTGGGTGCTTTACCTCTTTTGTGGGGTAGTGTTGGCAAAATTACTCAATTATTCAGATTCATAAACATGCAAAGTGACTATTTTTGTAGAGCACTAGACCACTGTCCAAGGAAAAGGGTTCCAAAATAAATGTAATGATTAAAGATGGTAAAATTACCAGCAAGACACTTCTCAACATTCATAAAATATGAGGGTATCATGGTTAATTTTTTACACTCCGTGGACTTCATCCTCAGCGTTTAGTTTAAATTTGGAAACCACCACTTGAACACTTGGTGAGGTTTAGATGTTGTAAACTTAAAAAAATGCTAGTTTCATTTGGAATTCCATGACTTCTGTATATGTATATAGACATGTGATTTTGTCTTTTTTCTTCCCTCTGAGTATGTGCTTGCAGTGCTTCTACGTACTGCTGATCTGATGGTAGGAAGAGAGCAGGAACATATGTAGGCCTTGCATTTCTTGTGGCTAGAGACAAGTCTGCCACAGGGTCACACAAAATGCTACAAAGAACTAATTAAAATGGGGGGAGATACAACTTCACTTAGTCATTAGAGGGAAAAGGAACTGGCACATCTGTATGTTGTTCCGTACTGGTACTTTTGGTAAATTTAACAGCTGTTGCCATTCAGTTCCAGGATAGATAAGAATTCTTGACCATAATGAATTCTACACATTCAGACGTCATTTCTTGTTGACCAAAATGATATGGTGTTCACACAAATTTCTTAACTGAGATGAAGGGCTAGTTTTTTCTTTTATGCCTCATTTGTACTGAAATGACATGAATATACGGGAGCTCCCCATTGCTGGGGCTCCACAGCTCTTGGGGCTCACTGAAATTGCATTTCCATGTTCCATGTGATCCTTGTATTATCCTTCCGGTACATGAAATGATCTCCTCAGGCTGTATCACTTTTAGAGGTTAAGTTTTCACAGTTCCTAATGACTGACGAGTATCCAATTTATCAGGCAGCGCTTCCAAAGATTCTTGGAGAAACAACCAAGGATTTCTTTAACAAAACGGTCCAGACGTTAAAATTAACAGCAGATATATGCTACAACGCTCTCTTGCAAATTGACTGCATTTCTTGTCCACATAGGCCTGAAGCATCGATGTTTGTCATGGTAAAGCAGAGTTCCTTTAACTTTATTTATTATTTATTATAAATCAAATATCATATTAGGAAGAACGTTTTCTCTATGGCAGGTGAGGCTAGATGCTTCTCGTTTGAAGAACATAAAGGATGATATGGATTTCTGCTGCAAATTGGCCAGAGAAGAATCTATAATTGTCTTGCCAGGTAATAGTTAAAGTTGATAATTAATTCTGTAATTGTTACATGGTCTTCCTCGTTACAAAGGCAAGTTTTGCAGGTAGTGCACTGGGCATGAAGGGATGGCTTCGGATCACCTTTGCTGTAGATCCTCCACTTCTGCAAGATGGTCTTGCAAGAATGAGATCTTTCTGTCACCGGCACAAGAAAAATTGAGGGAAGTTAGTTGCTTCTGCATGGTTTGGGTAGAGAAGTGAAACGGCTCGTTGAGTTTCGCCCTGGATAAAATGGGGAATACTTGTGTTAGTGGGAGTCCAGCTGCCTCCTACTTAGTGATAAATAAAAGCCAAGAAAAGTGTAATAATAATCTTCTCTTCTAAAGGAGTGATATACAATTATCAGTATAGATTTATCAATGGGCATGGAGTGTGATGGTGTCACTGTCAAGTAAGAACTTAAAAATCTGAACATATTCTGATGTAACTTGGTTTGTAAAAAATGGAACACTATTTAAGAAGTAGATCCAAACTTTGTCACCAGGAGGGAGTTGACAACCTTAAACAGGCCATGTACCCTTTTCACTTTGGCTTTGAAGTTGAGACTTTAACCGCATTTTCTCCTTCCAAGCACGAACTTGCGAAAAGAAAAGATTTATCAATGGGCATGGAGTGTGATGGTCACTGTCAAGTAAGAACTTAAAAATCTGAACATATTCTTTAAGAAGTAGATCCAAACTTTGTCACCAGGAGGGAGTTGACAACCTTAAGTTCTACACAGGCCATGTACTCCTTTCACTTTGGCTTTGAAGTTGACTATGATAAACTTTGTTGAACGATTACATATAGGCAATGGACATTAAACTCTGCTCTTAGGTCAGAAACGCAATCAAAATCTTTCTGTAAATATTGGAAGTAAATCCATATTGTAATACTGGTTTAGAAAGTTAAGAAATGTTGGATGTGTGAAGGTCATTTTTTTTACGTCTGTCAAAGACTCATTGGATGCACAAGAGACTAAGGATGACACTGAAGTATTCGGAACATAAGCAATTCATAGAAATTTTGTTTGTGGTATTTTTCTAGTACGTATTGTCTGAGGAGAATTTAATATGAAATGGTTTGAACCAATACAATTCATATTTGCTGTTTGATCATTGATAGAGTTTCTCAGAGGAAAGAGCAACTGATGAACAAAAGCAAGTTGATTACTGACTTCTATCTACAGTCTCTCCAGTCCTTGACGCGCTATGCCTCTCTTCAAGAGTTTCCACTTGATTACTATGAAAGAAAGCTAAAAAACAATATCTACCCTTCCCTTCTCCCACATATTGCAGAAACAGACATTCGTGCATTCTCCATGGACATAATACAAAGGGCAAGTCATCAAGTCGATCACTGATTTTTGTCCAGTGTTTCTTCCTCTACGACCTCTACTACAACCGCATCCCCATTTCCAGCTTCACCTTGTGACTGGGAGCATTGCCGGTAAAACCGTAGCAATACCACAAACATAAACGCTGCAGATAAGAAAAAGAAGTATTTCCTTAGTACCAACAAGAAATCCATGAGTTTTACCATATTCCATGACAGAGGACGAAAAATTTGGCTTGTGAATCTGCGTCATTTTTAGCACCAGAAGATTAACCAATTACCAGCAAAAAAACGTGTCCTCGTGCTTGAGACATTCCAAAAGATTGTTGTTGCGGAAGTCGCAAGAATTCTTTTATGGCCGCAACCTGTCCATGCTTCCAACATCCATGATCTGAAGTGGCCCACTGATGCGCAGAGAAAGTAGCTATAAATTAGATCCACTCCCCAATCATGCAGCATAGTGTTTTTTATCAATTTGTGACCATATATATAGCAGCTAACCTTGTCTGTGTAATTGCTCCGCATAGCATGAGTACATTTTAGGAATAGTAAAGCTCAAGAAAAATCCTGCATCGATTCATTATAAAATTGACATATTACTGGGAGACGCAATAAGTTTTCAGAAAGTAAGTAAGCTCAGCAGCTACCTGCTGCAAGGAGTCTCCACAAGGACAATACGTGGCCGTATTCAGACGCAATGAATAGGATTGGAGCAACCTGAGAAAAAAAAAAAAAGTAGGGATCTTAATATCAATGTGTTCTTCAGTGTAGTTTACCAGGTAAGCTCCCTTTATGGAACCATCGCCATATATGATATAGGAACATGATTGTGTTTTTGCAGATTTCAAGATTTTTATCCGACTTTTGTAATTCTTCCAGCTGCAATAAGATGTAAGTTGATGTTCATGCTAAGATACCTTGAGAGTCATCGATGGATCCCCTGAGAAAAGCTCTCTGATCTTTGAAATGATCATGTTCAGCACTGAGACGAGCATTTGGACTGCATAAGCTATATCCTCTTGCCTCACCACCAGCTTGTTTCTTGATTCGCTTGCATCATAATCACCATCCTTCTCCCTGCATTTAAAAAAGCTCTACATGTCATAAATGAGCAAATGAATGCAACAACAGCACAAAGAAAAGTAAAGAGAGAAAAGAAAGGAAGAAAAAATGCCATTACTTTCTCGCAAATGAATTGTAGAGGAACACGACGGCCAAGAAGAGAAGGGCCAGCTGTGAAGTAACTGATACAAAACTGTGACGATGCAGAAAGGAGAACACTGAAGTTAGTTCCTAGCTCCATAACTAAGGAAAGAGTTCCACCATGAGATGAAGATTGAAACCTGAAGCTGATGCCCTGTGCAAAGGCAGAAGCCAAGAAACAGACCGACCCCAAACCGAACCAGAGACTGGATCTGGCGACATCCTTCCACATGATCAGTTCGTAGAGCCATTGTCCCACTCGATTGATGTCACGACCATCAAGTTCCTTTTTATACACTTCTGCACCAATATCGAAAGCAATGGCGTTGATTCAAGGACGAACCAAAAAAAAAAAAAAAATCAAAACTCTGGAGGTTCCACAAGATTTCTCGCAAACCTTTCTCGCCGAGCCTGCGTGACGTTGCCTTCTTGGTAGTTGGCTGATCTTCTTGAGCACTCACATCACCGAATTCCTTTTCTTCTTTCTCAATTACCATTGGTGCCATAGCCGCTCTCCTCGACACACGCCTGCTGCTTCTTTGGGCCACTGGAGAAGCACGGCCGCCGGGACTGCAGCCGTTCTTCCATTTTTTCGGCCTCAGGGTAGGCGAATCCATAAGGGGGTCATCGATGCAGAGTCTGGATGGCAGGGGAAGGATGGAGGAGGAGGAGGACGACGAGAGCCTCTCGGCCCTGTGCCTGGGTCTGGCCAGCTGTCCTCTCCTGCTTCTTCTGGCGGAGGAGGAAGGAGAAAGAATGGCAGGTGGCGCCGGCTGTTGTTCTTGCTGTTGATGGTCGGGGCGGCGGCTCTGAGGAAGCGTATCGGTGGCGTCGGCGGCGTCCGGAAGGGAAGGAGAAACTTTTGGAGTAGGGTGAGGGGTGGGAGTGCCATCGAGGATAAGGGACGGTAGCGGTTGAAGGCTGAAGAGTTCCTTGCTTCTCAGAGCCGAGGATGACTTGCGTGGTGGTGTTACTGCTGCTGTTGCCTTCTCCATTTCAGACATCATCGAGGCAGAAAAGAGAGAGACAGAGGGTACTGATGACTGATTGAAGAACGATAAGAGGAGAGTGTCCGAGTGACATAGCCGTTAGAGCGGAATACTGTTGGTCTTTCTTGGGTCGCCGCTCTACAAATTTTCAAAATTTTAAATGGGTTGTCCTGTTCTCAACGGGCAAGTCAGAAAATTGTGTTTTTCTTTTCCTGACATTACGTTCATTTTGTGTTCACTTTTTCCTCCCATGTTTTTTTTAATCTTTTTTAAAGATTATCAAAGAGTTCGTGTAGTTCGGATTCAAAAAAAAGAAGTTGAGTATGTATGAAAGAAATTAACATTCAATTAAGAAATTACATCGAATTCAGATTTAACAAATGACATCTGATTGGATTTGATTCAAATTCAGATTTTAAAAGATATCTTATCAGATTTGAAAATGATCCTATACCCAATATTCATACATTTCGAAAATCCATTCTTAATATCATATTGTAGTTCGGATTCAGTTTAACAGTCGGAACTAGATTCAGTTGTGAAATTAAAAGTTGGATTTAGATTGGTTTCGATGTGAACTTGGATTCAAATAAGATATAGACGTTTTTCAATCAATCGAATCTAAATATGTGAACATCTCACATTGAAAGAATATATTCAATTCGAAGCATCCCTGTGTTCACCGAAATTGTTTCAGGCCACAAACAATCAAATCATTTTTTACTGCTTGACATGTTTTGCTAGAAAATTGGGTGCCGTATAAAGGTGAAACTAGAAGAAATCATTTTTTTTCTTATTTGGAATTACTCGCCACAAGGACAGACAGAAAAGTTCAGATAATAATAAATTGACATAGACTTAGTTTGAAGTTTCCAGATTATGTGGTTCAATTTTGTTTAAATTTCAGGCTATTCAAATTTTTAACATTACATCTGTTGCTTTTCACTAATGCAATCATAATAACACTGCCAAGATAGAATTAAACATAAAATATGACTTTTTGAGGTATGGTATGATTTTTATAAAAGTTCAATCCATCTTAACTTTGTCGGTTCAATAGGTCTAAAACTTTTTAAGTATGTTTTCTAGAATTTTTAGAGTTCTGGACACTCTGATCATATTGGATTATATTAGGGGCATATATAATGTATAACCTACTTAAAATGTAAGGATGTCAATGGATCAGATTCGAATAGAATAATATTCTAAACCACATCCGTTTTTTGCAACATTCACATGTTCGGATGAAAAAAAGAGAGTTCCTATTCAAATTTGAAATCTGATTTCACAGTCCCAATTTGATTTTTACATTCACAGCTGAATCTAAATCCAAAGCATTGAGTATATGATATTTGTTTAAAACTAAATCCGTTGTGAACCCGACTTTGAATATGATTGGATACTTTTATATATACATCTAAAACTCAATTGGATATCTAAATTTGACGAAGTAGGTTATATGTTACGTTCTTAATGCTAGACAGCATGTTAGGGGCCAGAAATTACATAAGTATCTTTTTATAAGTCATGTTTTTGAAGTTTATTTTTGTTTAACGTAATTAGCAGAAACCACAGGCAGCAGCATAATAGATTGAAAGAATTTAAATATGATCTATGGTCTTGAACTTTAGAACTTTGTCGTTCGCTTTTTACCACTTGCTGATCATATGTTTCATGTAATAGTAGGTGTTGATGCAGGATGATGACTACTATTACTCCACAAAATTTCAGAAAATCACACTTTTAAATACAAGTGGTCAGTTGTAAATTTCAAAACGCAAGCTGTCTTTCTAATGAAATATGAAATATTTTATTAAAAAGATGCAATGGTTACACCATATATTTGTAAATGTTTCTTCTTGAGATCCGTATCTCTCAAGTCAGACGCCACTCCTTAATATATTGAGATCCATGGATTTGAGCCATTGAGCCCGAGTTGAGCCAGCTTGAACTCGGCTCGATTCACATATTGCTCAGCTCAAGTTCGAGCCGAGCTTTATGACTCAAGCTTGAGCTTAACTCATTTAAGCTTGTTTAAGCTCATCAGCGGATCATGATATTCATCTTATTTAGGGCATGGAGGAAAAAAAAAAAGTAGCTGCAATATTATTTCACTGTTCTTCTCTAAAACATAGATTGTTCACTAGAAAACAGTGTGTGAAGAGCACCAACCTAAATTTTATTGTTTTACATCAAAAATCAATTGTACTCCATATCATACAACCTAGCATTGAAACCAAAAAACGTTACCTGGGTTGCAGCCCCTTAGAAAGAGGTGGTGGGAGGAAGAAGAATAAGAATAATGAGAGAGAGAAGAAAAAAAAAAACGAGCCGAGTTGAGTTTAAACGAGTCGAGCTCAAGCCGGGTTGAGTTTAAACGAGTCAAGCTCGAGCCGAATTGAGTTTAAACGAGTCGAGTCAAGCTTGAGCCGAACTTATACAATCAAGTTCGAGTCCAGCCGACTCGTTGTGCATTCCTAGATACGATGGCCACCTTGAAAACGTACTAGGCCGGAACAGTAGAAATTGTTCTCACTCTTTGTTCCAAGAAGGTTTATAAGTTTTGAAAGAACGGATCATTACTCTCTTAAATCTTTAGAAAATGACTGATATTCTTGAACAAGAAGGCAGTTAATAATTCGGGTAAGGAGGAAACCCCACCGCCCAGAAGAAGGCCAAAATCCCCTAGGCCCATGTCAAGGCTTGGAAGGAACACAAGGTACCGTCAACTTGGTACGACTCTCCACTTCAATTGGCCCATGTGATTAGCATATGTGAGAATCAAATCAAGAATATCACTAGTAGGGGTGAATAACGACTCTTCTCGTGAACGAATTCAAGCTGAGTTATTTGCTTAACAAGTAGGGCTTGAGTTTATGAGTCGACTCATTCAAATAATTGAGTTGAGTTCGAGCTCAGCACGTAATTGCCAAGTCGAGCTCGAGTTTTAATCGAGTTTGTCGAGCTTTAATCAAGTCGATATATTCAAACAAGTTTAGGAGTTTATCGAGCCTTAATCGAGTTGAGCTCGAGCTCAACACGTAACAATGAATATCAATTCTATTCAAATGAGTTTGTCGAGCCTTAATCGAGTTGAACTCGATCTCAACATGTAACGATGAATATCGATTCTATTCAAACGAGTTTGTCGAGCCTTAATCGAGTTGAGCTCGATCTTAACATGTAACGATGAGTATCAATTATATTCAAACGATTTTGTCGAGCGTTAATCGAGTTGAGCTCGATCTCAACAGGTAACGATGAACATCAATTATATTCAAACGATTTTGTCGAGCTTTAATCGAGTTGAGCTCGATCTTAACACGTAACGATGAATATCAATTATATTCAAATGATTTTGTCGAGCCTTAATCGAGTTGAGCTTGAGCTCAACACGTAACTGCGGAGTCGAGCTCGATCTGCTTTCGTCGAGCTATTCTTGAGCTCAAGCCGAGTCGAGCTCGAGGTCTCACTAATTGAGCCGAATTCAAACTGACTGAACTCGGGCTCGACACGGCTCGTGTTCACCCATAAGCACCGGCACTAACCAATCAGCTAGACTATGCCTTTGACAAACAAGAGCAGTTAATAAACACAACTGATGGGGTTAAAATTACAGGTTCAAGTTCTGTGGAGCCTACCGGAATGTAGGTTCAAGATACAACTTTAAATTGTGGTTGGTACCCATTTTACTTCAAAATCAACAAGTTGTCATAAATTATGGATTGAAATCAAAGCGTCACAACCATGAATCTTAATATACAAAATGTCCAAACTAAAAAGTGAAAAAAAAATCTCCACAAAGGTTAAAAGGATATTTATATTCGTGGATCGGGTTTTTCTGAATCTTTTATAATAAATCTGTTACATCTTCAGAGCTGACGCTGACAGGCACATGAGATGTCAGCTTCATTCTGTTGTCCGTTTGCGTTTAGTGGTGGATATCGAACCAGGTCCAGTCAAATGGGACCCAGTATCCGGACCCATTCCTGCCGAACTCATAATCCGGTCAGGATCTTCCAAACCCAGAGAGCTAGTAGTAGACGGCTTGGTCTAGGCTTAACTCGCACTATAGGGTTGGACATATTTATACCAGTTCATAATGGACGTTTGATTACTTTGGATTCGAAATCCCATTCTTTGCTTAATGTACTTGGGGTTTACAGCCCCAAATCCATCGATGTGATGCGGATTTGACGTAACATGTGTTTGTTAATGTGACAAAAGATATACAGTAAAAATTATGATTCATCAAACTAAAGATCTTAGGTGCGGCCTAAAATCTACAATTGAAATCCTTATCTCATTGGGGAAAAAGTCTGATCTGATCAATCCACTGTTTTCAAATCTTGAGGATTTCAAATATGAGGTAATCAAATGCCTCCTTAGATATCTTTGATAGCCTTGGACCTCGATCTCAAATCTGTGTTAGGTGAAATCAACTGCTGAAGCTGACAATATATTCGGATTGGAGATTGGCATTACATTATAAAAAACCATAATTTGTAGGCGTTGTCGACTGCGGGAGGAACTATATGTCTGCAAGTTAAGTTTAGGTAGCGACTGAATGTTCACATAAAAAAGTTATGAAAATTCTAAAACACAATGGGCTCTTTGATATGGAATGAATTTATCTCAAAATTGGGATAGATTCATAAGACACTTATTATATGAATCTCCAACAATCACCTAACACATGAAGGGGCTGTTTGATATAGTATGAATTTATCTCAAAATTGAGATAGATTCATAAGACAGACACTTATTTTATGAATCTACCACAATCACTAAACATCATTGATAATTTAGAAATATCTTGTCCAATGAAAAGATGAAGAGAACTGAGTTGAGCATTGATGCTCGGTAACTGTGCCTTTAGAACAGCACCTTTGTCCGCATTAGGTAAATGGGGACGGACAGGCTTGACCGGTTGTAAATCATTTGGCACTTAGGCCAATTTTTGGTACGAAAGGAACGTGTTGCCTTGATATATTGAGATGGGAACGTGTCTCCTCTTCAGCCAGGCAAATGTATCCTCCTTCCACGGGCCACCTCAAAAATTATGAACAACAAAAAGGTAAAGCATAAACTTTTCTTTTCTTTCTTTTTTTTTTAATAGGAAGAAAATTGGGCCAAGGCACGTTTTTGGGTATTGAGCTCTTAGATTCTTAATTTATTCCAACAAAGAAAATCTGAACAAATCTTCCTTTTGAGAAACATGTTCCTGTAAGCAAATTATCTTTCAAAAGCTTTTGATAAGAATCACATTGTGTTTTTGCAAATATATTATGTTCTTTAAGTATACCAAGTTGCTGGAACCTGAACAAAAGCATTACATTTTTGGATCATGCTATTTCAAGAACACAATCTTTTTCTCATCTACTGTATGCTTCTGATGTAAAAACTCGGTTTTGGAAAAACCCATTTTCACAAAACAACATTTTCTTGTAACCCAAACACTTTCAGAAATTAGTTTTGAAGGCTGGTTTTGCCTCCAAAACCAGGTTTTGAAGTGACATCCAAACGCCTCCAAAGATTTTGTAGTGGTAAGTTGAGTTTGGGTCTTATTCCTTGCTCCCCAACCAATGGGCGGAAGGCCTCAACTGGTTTTACATTGAATGAACTAATAATGAAAAAAAAAAAGAGAGTAGATTCTGAAAAAGACTTCAATCAATCCAAATAGACTTGAAGATTTCTAGATGACTATAGTATAATAATTATTATTTTTCTTCGATTTTCTTTTTTTTTTAGTAGTTCAATAAATGAAGAGGGAAGGAGAGAAGGGGACCCCGCAAGTGGCTGGGCGAAGGTAAATGGGGATAAGGCATGACAATGACGTTGTAGTTGGCCTGCTTTCCACACCGAGTAATTGCTCCCCTCTGTCTCTTTCTATCGCTCTTTCTCCTTGGACGGCTACGTATCCGCATGAGTTCATCAATGCAAGACTGTGACAGCCTCCTCGCTACCAATCACTCCTTTCAGCCCATATTTAAAACTATACGATAAATTTAGACCTTCACTCATTATCTTCTCTCACTTCTCTTTTTCTCTCTCTCTCTTATATATATATATATATATATATATATATATATATATATATATATATATATATATATATATATATATATATATATATATATATATATATATATATATATATATATATATATATATATATATATAATCACATAGGTTTGCTATCAATTCTATTTGAATTATGGGTTGTAACTGGATGAATAAGAGGAGTATTTACGGGAGCCAAAGCTTTCACCCAGCACTTCGTCTCCCTTAAGGTACAAGGCTTGCTTTCGATGTCACATGGTTTCATCCCGCTTTGCTTCATTTGTAATTAATTCAAGGAACAACGCAAAAATTGAGCATACAGCTTGACCAGTTACAAAAATAATCAACTTGTCTGCGAAAACTTACATTCGAGATAGTATATATTCACATATCATTCTGGTCATCTCTCGTACGACCGGGATTTCTCTTAGGATATGCGTGATTCCGTTTACGTCCATATCTCTCTTATATATATATATATATATATATATATATATATATATATATATATATATATATATATATATATATATATATATATATATATATATATATATATATATATATATGTGTGTGTGTGTGTGTGTGTGCCACTAAATCAAATAGGTTTGCTATCAATTCAATTTGAATTATAAGTCGGGTTGTAACTGGGTGAATAAGAGAGGTATTTAGAGAAGTATTTATGTGAGCAGAAGCTTTCACCCAACACTTCTTCCCCGTTAAGATACAAGGGTTTGCTTTTAATGTCGGGGTGTCATCCCGCTATGCTCGTCCATTTACAAAAATCATCAATTTGTTCGCAAAAACTTACATCCGATTGTGGTCGTCCATCATATGGCAGGATTTATCTTAGGATATGCAGGATCCCCTTTATGTCCAGCCTTCACTAAAATTGGATCTGATCAAATTTTACGTAATCAGATCCGAATTCTTCAGATCTGATTAGCATGGAATTCACTATTTGTATGTGGTGGGCTTTAGATTATATTGGATTCTGGTCGGATATTGACCTCAGATCTGAATTTGGTAATGAAGATCTGAATTCAATTGGTAATCTGTTACATGATCAAACTTTAGATATATCTAATCCGTTCCTAATATGCTTCAACACCGAAACGCAGCCCGTGGAACCTTATGGCACTACACCAATCATGGAAAAGTCCACACGTCTCCTTCACCTTCATTCACGCCAAATCTTGAAAAGTAAAATCTTTTCCAGAAATTCAAATTTAAAAACTTTAATTCGGCCCTCCTTATAAAAAATTTCTGGCTTCAACCCTGGTTACCTGGTTACTTTCAAATTGAAAGTAACAAAAAATCAAACTGATGACCGAACTTTCACCAACCCATAGATCGACCAACTACATTGTTACGCTCCTCAGAGCATCTATAACAACCTTTGGCTTATGCAAAAGAATAATGGTCTTGAGAATCAAAGTTGGATGGCCTTCCTGGCAAGTCACATCCCAACCCATTAAGCCAACTATTTAAAAATTTATATTGAAAAAACAAAAAGCCGATATGCATCAGGGGAAAAAACAGAAAAAAGGCGACTTCTTTCTAAGTCGACGCCGTCACAGCCACAAATATATGGATTCTTTAATTCAAAATCATGTGGATTGTAATATTTAAAAAGGTTTTTTCATACTTGATGCTTTTTTTTTCCAGCGTTTAATGTTTTTGGACTCTTTCATCCAACAATTCTTGGGCTGTTTCATCAATTTTTCTTCAGAAAATAAAGCAAACTTTAATAACCGGAAGAAAATTAATCTCCCCATTAATAACTTTACGCCAAATCTCATAAACTGCTGTAATGTTTTAAAAGAAGACTAATCTTATATTGGAAAATTGTGATTTCAAGATTCTTTCAAACTAATGGCCATGAATCTAACCTTGAAATCTAATTTTCTTAAAACAATCTTGCCATATAGAAGATAAATTTACCAAAACAAAGCAAGGAACAAATGAAAGAAATCAAAACTTTCCCATGTTTCTGTTGTTCTATCAAAACTTGAACGACTCTTTATAAAAACTTTCATCATAATATTCAGGACTTGAAAATCTGCACGTCATTTCTTACTGCAACTCCCCGCATCTCTGCCGAGACTTGAATACTGGATGACCGACATTACTGCACGGGTGCGCTATCGAAGTATCTTTCTCTTCAGCCTCGCCCGCTGGACATATATGTACAAACATATATAAAAGAAAAGAACAAATGGATCCTGAAAAGACAGAAGAAACCGGAAAAAAAAAAAAGATAACGCCGGTCATTTCCCGTCGAGTAAAAGAAGGAAGGGAACAATAGAAAAGAAGAGAGAGTTCGCCATCCAGTGAGGGCCCAAGCGCCACCTCCAACAGCGACAGGATGTTGATCATCAGAGCTTCTCTGTAATGGGGAGTGGTTATTTCCCTCTCTCTTGCTTTGTTACTGTCGTAATGAGTCAGTGAGAAGTACTGTTCGTCTTCTTCCGGGTGACTCGAAGGGCAGGACGCCGGCGAAATCTGCAACAACCGGGCGGTTTAATCCGTCTCAGCTTCACCTTTACACGTCCAAATCTGGCTTCAAGCATTGATATAAAAGTAAGTACAGGATTCAAAACCTTCAGATACATATAAGACGAATCTTATTTAATTAAATGAAAGGAACAGCGTTATCTGATTCGAATGGTGACGAAAGCCGTCATGGTCGCTACCCACTTGACGTCTCGTCCAGTTCAGGATTGAATGATCATATTGCACAAAACCTATCAGGCAGCAAAATTGGTTAGGTCCGGATCACTTTCAAATACCTTAAAAAACTTTTGATCCTACCTTTTAAATTAATTACTTCCTTCTATTTTCTTTTTTTTTTTGAGAAAATTAAAAAATTAGCATAATTGGTTCATTAGAAAAAGTGAGATATGATACTTCTTTGATTTCTGTGGGCGCTACTCTTAAATTGGTTAAACAACCTTTTTTTTCTCCTTTCTTTCTCTTTCTTTAGCGCAGCAACATATGCAGATGATTAATTTTGCTCCAGAATTTAGTGGATTTGCGGTGCTCCATAGACTTTTAATTTGGTTTAGAAACATGGATGGATTCATGTGGATAATTATGAATTAAAAAAGTATGATTTTTTCTTTGTTTATTAGGATTTTCACTCAGGTTGATGGACTTAGTCGCTTACGTGGCATAAAATAAAAAATTATTTTGTAAATATAAAATATTTTTTAATAATAAAATATATATTATTATGAAATAAAAATAATAAAAGAGCTGAATCGAGCCCCACTGAGCCTATATATTATTGGTCCATGTTATCGGGCCCGATCGGGCTAGGTGCTGGGTACCTGTTGGGGTACTTGCCCAAGCGTACTATCAACTGGTAACAAAACAAGTTGTGTGAAATTCTGAAGCATTCCTTACTAGACAAACACAGTTTGATATTAAAAGGTGCTATATAATTGGTATTGCTGGGCCATCGGACCAGCTCAGTTAGATTCAAAGTATTCATAATAAAAAAATACTTAAAATACATAAATATAATATATAAACACATATTTATAATAAAAATATAGTTAAATAAAAGTATGCATATATTGTTGGGCTAAACACCCGAAAATTCACCGTACCCAGCACCGATGCCCTTCCCTAATAATAGGTGGACCTTAGCTAGCATAAGAAATAATGCCAAGCCAAAATGATAGGGTGTACTGGGTGATCCTAATTCGCCATTGCACCTAAAGCTAAGTTTCAAACCAATCTCTGAATTTCCTTCCAAACAAGCTAAAAAGAAGCTTTGATATGTCAAAAATCGTTCAAGCACTGATGTTGACAAGTCCTTCGGTCTTCTTACATACAAACAAAACCTATAAAGATTATTTTGTTGTGGGAGGATGCGAGAATAAAATAAGGTCTGGTTATTAACATTAGTGGGTCTGTAAGTCACTGGTGATTGAGTGGCCTGATCATCTGAACCATCAGATGGTTCACGTAATTTCTTATCAATGTCTCTGATCTGGTTCTTCTTCTAAACGATGCATCATTTCTTTTTGAGTTGAAGTTGAGAATTTTGACCGCTAGAGTCTCTCTAGAACAACTTCATGGCAACTCAATCATTTGCTTCCCTGTCAGAACATATAAATTTATCGAGAAAACGCGACTGCCTGTTTTCACCGGTCCCTCCCTCTTTCTGCTGTCTTTCATAATCGAACTTTATGGCGATTCATATATTCTTTTTCTTGCTGTTGGTGGCGAGCGAATGAAAACTTAGGTTGCTGATTTATAATGCGAACATAATTTTATTTTTTTTGAAGAACTTACGATATGAATGGCCTGACAGTTTCACCAATATATTCCGCGCTTAAGGAAACATATATTTTATAAAAAAATAGCTCAAGTACCCGACCCTGCGGGCCTGCGGCTCAACAAAAATTTTGTAAATTTCAGAAGGATGTTTTCTCGGCAGTTATATTGAATCTTTCTCCTTTTCCTGCTACCCTTTTCATATATATATATATATATATATATATATATATATATATATATATATAGTCACCCAATCCAAGTATCCAACCCATTAAAATTGGTTGTCGAAATACTTTATAAATAATATTCAACTTTACAGATATGGTCTTAAGAGTGATTTGGTAAGAAATATATATTAAGTTAGTCATTTTCTTACATATTTTTTAAATAATAAAAAATAAACCGCTCTTAATAACACCAAAATTTTGATAATAGAAAGATCAAATTTTATTTTACAAAATGACTTGAACTCAAACATAATTTATGTTAATGTTTATAAAGACATTAGAAAGTTAACATTTTATTTAGAACACTTTTCAACATGAATATAAGAGGTCTAGTTTTATCCCTTACCAATTTAAGAGGTGTGGTTCTTATATATATATATATATATATATATAGAAGAAAGGGAGTCATTTGGATCTTGTCCACTAGCTCTTCTATTTTTCTACTCGTTTAATAAATACACATGTTTGAGAGATTCATTTAGATCTTGTCCGCTAGCTCTTCTATTTTGGCACTTGTTTTATAAATACAATTGTATGGATAAATGCGAAGTATTTAAAATCATATGTTAAAAAGTCACGAAATAATTCAAACTTTTCGAATTGATATTGCAGATTTGCGATCATATCCTTGAAAGAAAATACTGATCAATAACCACTTCAGACTGCCAACCAGAGTCGGCCGGAACTAAAGTAAAAATGCGCATTACATCAAATGGCGTCCGGTCAGGCGTCGGCAGAGGCCACCCCTTGAAGAGATGCGTGGTCTCCGTTGACAGGCACCGTTCAAGAACGAGGGCAGAGAAGGTCCCCTGCTCCCATTTAATGTACATCCTAAGCAGCAGCTTTTACGGCCTTTGGCGCGCGAGCTAAAGGACGAAATGCAGCTTCAGTAAGTACTCAGATAACGGCAAGAAACCAAGTGGAGCGATTTTACCAGTGCGCTCCTTCCGTGTCCTTTCGACAGTGGCGGTGGCCGCCCTTCTCCCTCTGCGGGTAACTCAATAATTCAAGCAGCAACGAAGAAAAGGAAACCTCCTTCTCTCCTTTCCTTCTCACTCTTCCAATTTACCTCGGGCCTGCATAATTATCGCAAACAGTTGCATATATATGCAAATAAGGTCACGAGACCCCTGTCCACATGTTGGCAGAAGACGTCCAGAGAAATCAAAAGCAAATTGTGGTCGGCGTTAGGCCTTGACAGAAGAGTCACTCCCCCTTTTAGAAAAAAAAAATTAACCTGCAAGCCATAAATCTTATGCTAGCTCGTCGGTCGACGATGGTTCTGTCTTTGCTCCTCTTCCCCAGCTAACTTGCAGTAGAGGATAGGAGCCACAGTCTGTTCTTCGCTCTACTTCACTGCTGCCAACCTTAAGATAGTTCAATAATTGGTCGTATGTAACACTACCACTCTCAGCTTGGAGAAGAAAAAGAAGAAGATCGGGGTGGAGATCGAAGAATAGTAGAGAGCTTGGAAGAGATTGGTGGTCTGTGGAATGCTGGCAGTGTCGCCGTTGAGGAGTTCGGAAGATGGGAGGAACCACAAGGAGGAAAGAGGTGGAGGAGAAGATGGGTATGAGAGCTACCCTTGTCTGCTCCCCGCGGGACTGGAGCTGGATGATTTCTTCCTCACCATCGATGATGGGGATTTGCTGCCGGATCTCGAGATGGACCCCGAGATGCTTGCGGAGTTCACGATCGATAGTCAGGATCTGGAAATGAGAGCTGCCTGCGAAGATGACGGGTCTCTGAGGATGCAGGAGGAGGCTGCCTTTGCGTTTGCAGAAGCAGAAGAACAGAAGAGCGAGTTTGCTGTGGGCTATAAAGATGCTAACGAAGGGAGCGGCAGCTCCTTGGCTGAAGATGATCAAGAGGGGAAGGCGAAAGGAGGATCGAAGAAGGGTTCTTCTAAGGAGAGGGAGGTTGGAGGAGGGAAGAGCACGGCACAATTCAAAGCTCCCCAACCAGGAAAAAGAAAAGTTAAGGTAAGAATACAAGAAAAATCTGACCTTCGTTTTTGTTGCCATCATCATTTGCATGATGAACAGGTCGAGGGAGCAGATCCCTTTTACCATCAGAACTCTAACTGTGCATCTCCACAGGTGGATTGGACGCCTGAGCTTCACAGGAGGTTTGTACAGGCAGTGGAGCAGCTTGGGGTGGATAAAGCCGTTCCCTCGAGGATTCTTGAGCTCATGGGAATCGACAGCCTTACACGGCACAATATTGCTAGTCACCTTCAGGTCTCTCTCTCACACTCTCTCTATCTCTCTAAATTAAGCACTGCAACTGTGAAAAAAAAAATACAGTCAATGGGGATGAGAAAGATCTAGACATAGGAGCCCATTTTTCTGGATGTGCAATGCTCCCGTTGACTTGCACCAAAACGATAATCATTTTGGTACGTATAATTTCTTAACAGAATTGTTGGGAAAGGGTAGAAATCTTTATGTTCTTATCAGCACATGAAACGAGGCATTTCATGTGCTATTTAAAATGGCTCTACCCAGAAAACAAGAAGCAGATGCGTTCTTACAGAATTGTTGGGAAAGGGTAGAAATCTTTATGTGTCTTATCAGCACATGAAACGAGGCATTTCATGTGCTATTTAAAATGGCTCTACCCAGAAAACAAGAAGCAGATGCGTTCTTACGATCCATTGACACCAAAGTTGCTTTATTTGCGATTCAATCTGTCCAAACTTTCCTCTTCTTCGCCACCATGAAAGCAAAAAAAGACAGTGGCGTCATTGATTTCGGAGTCTGTCTCAACTGTCCACTAGAAAGCGGACTGCACCACGGGACCAGAAAAATAACGATGACAAAAGATGCGGGCTACTGTGTCACTGACTACTAGTCAGCAGGATTCAGAACACGGGATTGTTTGCATGTGGAAGCTTGCTTAGAGTACCAACTTGGCCCTCCCTTCACTGATTTGAAAAAAGTTAACCAATGGGAACAAATTAACAGTGGGACAATGGAATTGACGGGATTAATGATACAGTATCTTTGTTTCTGCAGAAATATAGGTCACACCGGAAACACTTGCTGGCAAGAGAGGCGGAAGCTGCTAGTTGGAGCCAACGGAGGCAGCAGGCGGCGTATGGAGGGACGGGTACAGTGGGGCTAGGGTGCAAGAGAGATGTGGTGAATCCCTGGGTCGGGGTAGCGGCGCCGGTGCCGTCCCTCGGCTTCCCGACTCCTTCACCACCTCCACCGCCGCCACCAGCAGCCATCCATCAGCACTTCCGGCCTCTGCATGTTTGGGGCCACCCCACTGTGGATGTGTGGCCAAAGCATGTGGTTCATTCTCCTCCCCCATGGGCAATGCCACCTTCCCCTCTCCAACCGGATCCCAAGTTCTGGAACCACCGTTGTGCTGCCGTAAGTACTCACTCTCTCTCCCCCCTCCCTCTCTCTGTCTGTCTGTCTGTCTCTCCCTCTCTCTCTCTCTCTCTCCGTGACAGAAACACAGAACAGAAGCCGTGTTCCTTGTTTATTATGATCTGAGACTGATGATCTGAAAGGAACAAGTATGTGAAACTTGCAGGCTTCAAAGGACGGGTGGGCTCATGGTGCTCCTACTCCAGGGACGCCCTTCTTCTCCCAGACGTTGCAACCGGTACTACCCTCCTCAACCTTTTCTTCTATGTATCTGTGTTCTGGTTTCCCTAGCTTGCATAGATCTAAGTTGCATCTACCCGTGCATGGATGATTGCATCTGTTACTGGTTTGAATTCACAAGCGCCATGAAAGGGCAGATTATCTTGCAGGTCTATGACTCTAGGCTGCAGCAAGTAAATCAGAGTAAAATGTCAAATTGAGAGAAAGGATTCCTTTTCTTTTTCTTTTTTTGTAAAGCCTTTACTGAAAAGGGATGTCTCAGAGGCAACAGTTTTGGATGGATGAAGACTCCAGTGTGTTTTTGGCTGTTTGTTCTTGTCTACTTACTTTAAAAATGCATACTTTTCGAATTGGAGAATCTTAAAAATGTACTGTTGTCCAGACATTGTCCATCTATATGAAGAAAACTTGACAACCCACTTTCTGATGAATTGTGACAAAAATATTTCTGTCGACCAAATTGTGCCTCATTCTGACTATTAAAATAAGACCCAAAATTTTCTTGAAGAACATTGAACAGAAGAACTTTGAAAGCTATCACGGCGTTGTGGGACTTGTGTAATAAGAAGAACACTGGTTATTAAAACACATCTTTGTGCTTAAAGAATGCCATCTTTGTTACTAGAAACATTGTTGTGATTATATCAAGCATTTGATTATTAATGAATCTAAAAACGACAATTGTAATTACACTGTACATCTTGAGATAAAACATAGTGTTGTTGGACCATGTTTTCTAACTTAATCGAACGTCCATTGTGCCATCTTTGATTAAATAATCAATCACAAGTTGATGAATTATACTTAGATAACTTATTTATAAAAAACTAACAAACTTTAGACTACGTTATTTCGACTGTATAAGAAAACAATGAAGGCATATGAACAACTTACAACGCAACAAAAAATTGATGGTTTAAGAGTTCATGATTTAATCAAACAAAATGATAAAAAATTGGCTACGTAATGTCGTGTAATTCGGTTCTCTTATATATAATACACATATATATCCTATGTTACTGGATGCTGAATAGTTACTGGATCGTTAAAATTTTAAAAAATTAATGTTGAAAGGACTATAAATTGTCACTAAAGTCACCCATAATTGTTGCTGCATCATAAATAATTGTTAATGCTAATGTGGTGACAATAGAGATAAATTTTAAAATTTTAGCCATTTAAAAACATTAAACTTCTACTAGAATTATATATATATATATATATATATATATATATATATATATATATATATATATATATATATATATATATATATATATATATATATATAGATCGGGTGTATGCTTTTGTCTTTCTATTTGTGTTAACTAAATTAGAGTTTGTAGATATAGCAACATGGTTTTTTTAAAAAAATACTTCGTTATAAAAATTGTCTTTTAGCATTAAAGTACAATAGCATAGGGCCATCAACTTTTTAGGTTCTTCAAGTACCTGTTTACTGTTGGAACCTGATGATTATGGGTTTCTACTAGCTAGACGTATTATATTACATTTATATACCCAATTCCCAAGACAAAAAGTGACAAAATTGAACACAAAAATAAAATTAATGGCTCAATTGTTCCTGTGGTTAAGATGATTACATAGATTATGACAACCTTGGATGCTAAAGACACTTAACAACACTAGATGGGGGGAAGAGGGAGGGACAATAACCAGTTCACTTAGCCTCTATAATGGAACAACATTAATCCTCAATACCATCAGGATAGTACCTTCCAAGATTCAAATGAATGAGGTAACTACACCACGCCACCCAATACAATCTGTTGTGCTATCCATGATAGTACCTTCCAAGATTCAAATGAATGAGGTAACTACACCACGCCACCCAATACAATCTGTTGTGCTATCCATGATAGTACCTTCCAAGATTCAAATGAATGAGGTTACTACACCACGCCACCCAATACAATCTGTTGTGCTATCCATGACTTGGGGAGAGAGAGAGAGAGAGAGAGAGAGAGAGAGAGAGAGAGAGAGAGATGTTTATGATTCTAGGGCAAAAATTTGCTGCATTTAGACCTTCAAATCTTTAAATGTGTTTGTACATGCTCATTCTCACTTCTTTTCTCGCAATGTTTGCAGAGGTTTGCTGCGCCTCCTGTCCCAGGAATCCCACTTAAGCCAGAGAACAACGTATCAGATTCACAGCCAAACTTTGACGCTCTGCCGGTAAACAAGCTTTTCCTTGCTTCTTTTAGCTTTATATTTCACTTTTCAAAATCATTTTCATGAGCATTCCCAATACTGCGAAATCTAGTTATGTTTCACCTTGAATGAATCATTTGGGAAAGAATGCCCAAGAAAACGCATGATGGGGAGAATTTAAGTCTTCAAGAGCTTCGGTCACCCATCGCAAGGGGATTGGAATTTAAAAAAGCCTTTGAGAATTTGAAGCAATCCCTTAACATTGTTCTTTCATCCATTCAAAGGCATGCTTGAACATTCATTTGAACAAAGTTGTTGAGATGGATTCTTCATTGTCAACTCCATTAAATTCATATTTTTCAGTAGAAAAATTATTCTGAAGTTCAACTCCTTTTCTCCTTCTTATTTTGGATAACTAAAACAGATTACGATGAATCCATATCTGTATGTATTGGGATGAATCCAATTCATCACGAACACTCTAAGGGTATGAGTTGATGGAATTTGGGGAGCTCTCAAAAGTTTTCATTTCCTTCTAATTAATTAACATCGTGTACATTATCTGTGCTAAATTTCTAACTTCTTTTTGTTTCTTCTCCTTGTGGGATCTGATGTGGGGAGACAGTCGAAGGAGACAATAGATGCAGCAATCGGCGACGTCTTGACGAAGCCATGGCAGCCGCTCCCACTTGGGCTGAAGCCTCCTTCCTTGGAGGGCGTGCTGACTGAACTGCAGCGGCAAGGGATCTCCAAGCTGCCGCCGGCATGCGGTTAGCTGGCCGGTCACCATGAAGCAATGGCTCTGATCATTGTCACGGCCAATTGAGAACCCCATCAATTCGACGACATATCCTTCATCTTCTTCCTATTGTAGATGCAATCATCTGTTTTGCTTTTTTTTCTTTTCTTTTTCTTCTTTTTCATCATTTTCCATCTTTGTAATGTTGAGATGATCCTTGTAACCTGTCTTTTTATGCAACGAGGCTTGAGGATGACGATAATGACTCGAACTTGACAAAACGTTCATAAATTACAATCTCGCAGGAGGGCTTTCATTCATGGCATCAAATGATATTTGAGAAACAATTAATTCATCCCTCGATACCTGTATTTTTCTTTTTTCCTTGCATTTTAATTATCTTTTCTTTGTATTGAAGGTGAGACCCTCGACCAACAACTAAACCAATGGAGAAATTCAGATGGCAGAGTTGGACTGCATTGAATTGTGGAGCAGTAGCTGCATCTGATCTGTGTTCATAGATGGTTAAGAAGTGATATTTTTAAAAATAAAAATAAAATTAAACAAATCAGCATGTGACACTCTTGAATCAGAGCTTCAGTGGAATCGGTTTGCATTTGATTTGATTAGTATTTGTCAATAATCCGACTTTGACGACACTGATTAAAACCCAAGGTACCCTTTTCTACAAAACTAACGGTCTACATGCTGATTGTGCCAGAAACAGCAGAAAACAACAAATTCTGTATTGATCTTTATGTCTACTCAGAACAATTTCATGAACCAGGAAGTCTGACCTTTATTTTGAAACCCAGATCATATAATTAGTACATAATTTGTATCTATAGGAGAGGTTGGTAAGCAGTTGATCTGATCATTTGTATCTACAGCGAAGACTGGGAGGCTTCATTTTCAAACACCATGGCACCAATTTTCTATGCTGAACAAAAAATACGATATGCAAGTGAAGTATGGTGAGAGCATCGGGGGCACCGATACATAATCAATCATACTTCTTGCTACTCTTCGTGAGTTATAGAATTTCTCCAATTCAAGTTCCTGCTCAATTTGTCAAAAAAGAAGAAAGGTTTAATGTGTTTCAATCAGACCTAACCCAAGCTGGATCTAAAATGTACGATGATGTCTCCATGCTTGTGTCACCATATCGACCACAACACAGGAGCATAGGCAACGGTTCATGGTATTCTTAATGACGGTTTACAATGTTTTTAACGACAAACTTTAAATATTTAATCATCCAACAACATCAGGCAGCTGGTTACTGTCAATTTTCATATATGTGAGCGGCCGCCACATGTAAAAGTACATATTAGAGCCTATGTCACATATGTGTGGGTTGTGGGTGTGGGTGCTAGTGCGGCACATTTCAAAAAATTTAAGTACAGCAGTGCGGCGAAAATATTTTTTTATTATTATCAATTTATTATATATATATATATATATATATATATATATATATATATATATATATATATATATATATATATATATATATTACATATACAAATTTGTGTATAAACAACAAAATTATCAAATCACAAATTTGAAGTTGCAAATCAACAATTCAACGAGTCTTTAAGTTATTAATGTATAGAACATAACTCGTACGACCATATTAAAAGTTTAGAACAGCATATATTATATATAGTAAATACTGTAACTTATTAATATGACATACTAACATATATACAAAAGCAGAAATTGAAATTAACATTGGAAAGAAGAACACGGCTGCACCTATATAGTACAAGTAACAAAACTTATATATTAATATATCATAACCAAAAGCCAATAATGTATACCACGATATGAAACAGCAGTAAAAGTGTAAAACAAAATGTTAAAACGGCAAGTTACAACACAACTGTATATATTATACTATGAAAACAGCAATAAAACAATAACATATTTCAGACAATAATTATAAAATCCTAAAAAAAGGTGCATCACAAATAATAACTGAAAAACACACAAAAAAAAGGGTTGCAGCAAGAGCAAACAAGTATTCATAAGCCATGACACATGTAAAAACAAAAAGGAAAAAAACTGGACAACAGTGAAAAAATGAACATAAAAGGGTTTAAGTTGATAATAGAATAATAAAACTCAATGGAGAACGTTGGAGGACTAAAAGACAGCCTGCAAGTCGCTGTCGCCGGTCACGGAAAGACTGAAAACTGATAAAAGTAAAGACTAGCTGCTAGATGACTGAATGCCGGTTGCGTTGTGCCAGAAAAGGGCTGAAGGTTGCCGCTGGAAGACAGTTAGGCAATCTCAGGTCACCGTCGCATCGATGGCCGCCAGAAAACTATCATCTATAAACTCTCTCTACACATACACGAAAGGCCGAACTTCAAAGGGATCGGGCGGTCGATTGACTTCAGTCGAAGCCCTAACCCCTTTTAATACTTATAATAATGAAATAATTAAAAAACAAAAAACAAAAGAAAAGATACATATAGACTGTTAACCACACCCGACTTGAGTCAAATGCATGTTGAAAATGAACAGAAATGGTTGGGTGCGGACTTGAGTAAAATGCAAGTCAGGTGCGTGTTGAAAATGAACAGAAATGGTTGGTTGGTGTGGCTGACTGCACCGGACTCTTTTTGACCGATTGTGGGTGCGAGTCAAAACCCCACTCGCATCCGCACCCACACCCAAGTCGTGTCGGGTGCGGTGGAAAAAACGACCATGTGACATTAGAGCATTATGGTTTATAATGTTTTTGACAATAGACTTCAAATATTTAGCCATCCAGTAGCCAGCTGACTTTAATTTCCCTATATCAGATGTTACCAGAAGATAAAATATTGAACAATCATCCCCAAAAACACCGGAAACATTAGCAACTGTTTATGGTCTAACAACAGTTTACAGTGTTTTTAGCCATAGTTTATGATGTTTTATCGATGGACTTTCAAAATTTAGCCTTCCGATTGACGGTTTATTTTAATTTTTCTCTCTATATATACATATGAACAGAAGATGAAATTTAGCGGTACTCAAATAAACTTTTATTAGATGGTTTCAAGTTGCTACAACAATTTCATTATCGAAATAATCAAAATCTCCCAAGCAGACAATACCGAACTGGAAATTGGCTCAAGCAATAATTTGACGGGACAGTTGGAACAGATAATTCTTCGATTTATCCTCAAAATTCATCATCAGATGTCCTTAAAAGCCGCGTAGATGTTTCCCTTCACATAATCATTGTCCACCAGGCTGACCAAGAAATAACTCTTTTGTACCTGCCATGACACAGATTTGCAATTAACATACCCAACATTCTTCCTTCATAGACTGTCCCTAGCCACCGGTTAGAGAAATTGAAATGAAGAGAGATGGAAAAGGGCATACCTCCTCTAGTATTTGCCTCGAGACATCACCTTCTTGGAATAGGCAAGCCCACCCGTTGGTCCAGATGTCAAAGGCCTCATCCTTCCAAACCATGAAACTGATGGGATCCACCACAGTAGGCTGGATAATTTCTTTTGCTGGGAAGACGCCCCAAGTCACTGCATTTACATCATTTGGTTCTACGTTGGAAATGCTTTTGCCTTCCTTGTTTACTGCCATATAAGTAACAGAGGGTAGTTCTTTGCATTTCTCGACAAGTACATTTAACTTGTCTGGAGAGCAGAAGAATTCTAGATAGGCCTTCTGATATACATATCCACCAGGTCCACCCCATCCTGTATGAGATTGAACTTGTCATAGGGAGAAGGAAATGGTTTTTTATCTAGCAGTTACATTTTGTTAAAAAAACGAAAGCTTCAGGAAAGGCCATTATGAGGCTAACAATCATGGTTTATTTAAAATGCAGTGGACATGAAATATTTGCAACCTTATTTGCGAAAATCAAAAGTCGGACTCAAAGTTGGTGAACATCCTGAAATGACTAGTCGGAACAAGCCAGTTGATTAAGACAATAAATATGGTGGCACACAAACACAATCCAAGGTGAAAAAATGTAAATAAAGGAACACATAACAATTATGGGATGCAGAATATGTATACATGGAAGCGGCACTTTAGATGCCGCTTTTGACGCAACATGGATGCTCCCTGCAGTGCAGGTTGATAGGATGCAGCCCTCAGAAAAAAAAAAAAGATAAGTGAGGAGACAGAAAGGGGGAAGAAGATGGAGGAGGAGAAGCAAGAAAGAGGTAGAAGGAAGAAGAACAAGAGGAAGATCAGGTACTTGGCAGCAGGAAAGGAAAACGCAAGCAGCTAGTACCTTCTCTTTTATCTCAATAACAATCTTAGTATAAAAGATTTTTCTTTACTTTTTCGACTTCTTATAACTCTTCAACCCATTATATGCACCCGGACCTCGCCCGTCCCCACAGCCATAGCCCTGTTTGGTTGGAGGGAAAGAGAAGGAAAGGGAAAGAAATGGAATGCTCAATCCCTCCCTTTCCTTTCCTTTCCTTCCCAGATTTATACACTACACTCTCCTTTCCTTTCCCTCCCTTTCCTTTCCTTTCCTTCCCAGATTTATACACTACACTCTCCTTTCCTTTCCCTCCCTTTCTTTTTCCCCTCCCCTCGCAGCCAAACAAACTTTCTCCCTTTCCCTCCTTTCTAATTAGTCAACCAAACAAAGGAGGGATTGCTCAATCCCTTCCTTTCCCTCCAACCAAACAGTTAGACTATGAACACCACCAAATTTGAGTACTAGTTATGCACTACTCTCGACCTTTTCATCATGGAAATATAGCTAAACATAATGCCAACTAAAAGAAATAATAATAATAATTATTGACTTTTTGAAAATTACTTCACACATGTCCATTGACGAGTCATTCAATCTTTGTCACTTCAATGGTTAAGAATAGTGCAGACAAGTTCTCATATTTGAGAATACGCAGATCAAAAGAATATAGAATGTAGGACCTACATACAAGCCACTCATAATATACAGAATACGAACTATACAAAAATACATATAAAAATATATAAAATACACAGAATATAACACATATACGGAGTGGCAGTGCCCTGTTGGACCTTCAAATGCGTAAAAGGACCTATGTCAATGACTTAACGGGTTGACCAAGTTGAAATACTAACCTCTCAAATGGGACCAGCCCACTTGGACGTCAGGGACTAGTCTGCTGATTAGCAGCCTAGGCTGACTAGGCCACCCGTTGGGAGCTTGGGAAGCTAGTTGTTTGTTTAACAACTAAACTTGGAAAATAAAAAAAAAAAACATAATACAAGATTCAGAAAAAGGGCACTATCAAAAGCTTTAAAGAATCTGATTTGAAGCCTGAGGGAAGGAATGCCCAAACTCATAGCCCCAGATGAGACGAAATCAAGAACTAGGGCTCTCAGCTGTCTCACAAAGCTAATCCCATGCAATTGGACAAAGCTTGAAGATGACGATGACAATGGTTCGCAATTCGGTATCAGTTTGCCTCAAGAACTTGATGTTTCTTGGACTTTGTTATTTCCAAACATCAGCCTCGAGATCAGAATCCGATACAGAGGCCCTTGGGAAAACCAAGTACTCTTAGATACATGACATTTTGTCTTCCCTCTTCTAGCCTGAGTCCTATAACTAAAATGCCACCCTGATATAAAAGAAGACAAGAACGAATCCATGTGGATCCATTTGCTTACCAACAGAAGGAGAGTCAGATTTTTCCCCATTGACTGGCGGTTGGCTGTTAATTGTAAGGAAACCCTTCGAGTTAACACTTTCCAGCTCTTTGTTTATCATCATTGTCTCTGGCTGAAGCCCATCCAGCTCTGACCAAGGATTGCTTCTAATTTTTCGAAGGCAAAAGTTTATGAATCTCTAAAAATAAAAACGGTTCCAAATGGTTAGTATATATTCAGTCACCAAGCATCAAGCTAAAGTTACAAAACTAAGGAAATAAAAATGGATCACATTAACATGTTTGATATCACTCAGAAAATTACCTCATGTACATCTTCAATGGATTTTAATGGACCACCCCATTCCTCCTGGATTTTCTTGTTACGTGAACGACGGCGCATAAACTAGAATCAATGAAAAGCTCATTGATCAATATTTGATTATTACAAATATTACTCAATGATTATTAGCAGATATTTCTGATCGTATTTGTACAAAATGGAGAAAGTAAGTCAGTGTCACATGGATACTGCCTTTTGAATTTTGTTCTGCATCACATTACATCATGTTTGAAACTTGCCCTAAACTGGTCACTTTCTCACTCAGCCATGACAATGTGACAATGAAATTCGAAACACATATACCCAGTAAACTCTACTATTTTTGACAAGTTGCTGACAACAGAGTTAAGCTACAAAAAGAAACAAACTCGTCCCTTTAAAATGGTGACTGTAAGAGGCTACATCACCCAAAGTATTTGCTCCTGACAAGAAGAAAATAGAGAAGAGAACAAACAAACAAGAGTCCAAGTAGACATCTTATTCTTGTGTGCCTGTCTGACGCAATAATCACTCACTTCTACAGATGGAACCAGACAATGGGTCCGTCCAACAAAGAAACTAAGGAGATTCTCACAAGGGACTCTGCGAATCTTGTTAAAGAATTCAATTTACAATCAACAGTTACCAGAGAAGTAAATGAAAAATAGGAATCAGTAGGAGGATCATATCCGGAAGCAGTTATTCCAAAGTCTCCAAAGATATGGGAAGTGTAAACTGTAAAGCGAGTGGGAAACAAAAATGGTCATTTAGGAATCGTCCTGGATCACTTAAAATACTAATGAGTTTGATATATGCAATATAAGTTATATATCCAAGTAAAGTAAAAACAACATGGATTGGAACTCATATGGCTAAAAACCAGAAATCCAGATGGATTCCACATCCAATTCCTAAGAATCAGGATTCACATTTACTCTAAGTGATCCAGGTAATTATGGTCTCAACTGAGACCAAAACAATACACCAGTTGTAACCTGTAAGCCAGGGCATTGGTAAGAAGAAAAGAGTTGGCAACAGAACCATAAAGAAGAATCCTTAACTTAAACAGAAGTATTTGAAAAGGACGAAAAATTTTATGCCTATATGAGAAATTTCTACACCCATCTGACTTAGCTGCATACTGATGCCTAGATGATAAGATGAAATCTCAATATATATATTTAAACCTACTCACCTGATAATCTGACAATGCTCCATAAGAAGGATTACGGGAATCGCCCCATCTCCCCTGTGGATATTGATCCCATCCGATAGTTCTAGATATATAGCTCTTTGGACGATTTGCCCTGGAACAGTAGAAAGTTAATGAAAAATATTTTCTATCACAAGAGTCAACTTGCAATCTAATAAAAAATAAGCAGGCATGGAGATTTACATGTGTAGAGCAATGTTGCAAGGTGCAAAATAACCAGTATTGGTTGGGTATGAAGTTAGATACATAATGCAACAATAACGTAAAAAATTGCAAGTTTAACATGACTATATTTAAATTCACAAAGTTAAAAAAATAACAAAAAATAAAAAAATAATAAGAAAAAATTGGAGAAAAAAAAAACTCTGCATGAAAAAACATGAAGAACAGTAAAAACATAAAAAAATGATAAGTATATGCTACCTACAACATGCATGCTTTCATTAGAAAAGATCACAACTGACCACTTAAATTATTGTCAATACTTAAAGGGTATGAACATAAATGAGTTTTCATCATGTATGATTTTCTCCTTGGAGTCTTTAAACAACTTAATGGTTATAAAACTTGACATTTTTTTTTTTATTTTGGAGAACAGACATAAGCTCTTATAGAAAAAATAAAGAAAGCTCTAAAGTCATTGCATCAAATTAGAGCTGAAACCTTCTTCTTTTTTTGCTTTAAATGTATAGGAATGTCTTTCAGATCAAACTTAACATTCAACCTTAAGAAATTTGTCTAACATTAAGTAGAAAAAGAGCTTGTTTTTGGCATTTCTGTGTTATTTCTATGTGTACTGTAAGTTACAACCTGCATCATATTTTTTGGTATAATACATCGAATGTATCAGAAGTACACCTGAATGGTAAACCTATACCCCTCAAACTAGTTTCCAGAGTGTATCATATCGTTTTCCATCATAATTGCATTATGTAACTTAAACATATCAACAACATGCTATGTTATGTACAAGTACAACAGTGGCACTGAGAGCAAAGATACCAAAATATAGGCCGAACACTTTCTTTTGAGCGAAATGCATTTGTTGGACGTCTCCATGGTAAAGACCTCTGAACCTTTGTTTCATCAATTAACCCCAGATTCTGAAGCATATAGTTGCTTGTGAGATTGACAAGAAAACCAAGAGAAAGCCAGACAAAACTTAATGAATACAGAAGAAAGGATCAAGAAATGATCACCATCAATATGGCTAGTGCTGATTTCTCCATATTTAGAGTGTACAAATGGAGTGTTTTGATACCATGAGCCAAAACTTTCCGGCACATTTCAGTTCCAAGGTGTATACCATATGCCCTCACTGCTTCTTCATTGTCTTTAATTGGCTCCAAGGCAGCCTTTATCTCATCTGGTACCTATGCATGAACGATGCATAGGTGAATGAACATGTCAATTAAGAACCAAATGCGAAAAGAGATGAAGCAATTTCAATCACAAGTAGATCAACTTTTCTAGATTCCAGATATGTTTACTTGATAAGCATTCAACGGAAACAATTCAAACAAGGATTACAGGGAGGAGTTCTGTGAAGTACTCAACTCAAATTGTGGATATTTTATTTACCAGTGTCAAAGAGCATACTTTGGCATCCTTAAAAGAATGTTCAAAGTAATAAACTGAAAAAAAGGGTTATATAGTCGATCCAGAAGCAACCAAGTCACGAGGAATATAAGTGTACTTAAAAAGCTATCAGTGAGCAAACTAAAAGAAAGTATCATGCTATTGCTTATTAATATACCATATATGAGTGAGCAGCATTTATGTTGACTAACATAAAAGTCTCACGCAGCTCACACCATTGTTTATAAGAATGCATTACAACAGGATGTTTACCTTCTTGATTTCTTTAAAAGATATTGTCAAGCTAATGCAAACCTATGTGAGCTCCCTAACATTAAATACATAAAACATATAGAACTCTCAATTCTCTTGTCAAGGTTTGATCTAATGTTTAGAATTTCAACATAATAGGATATGATGAAAACTGCAGAACTACTCGTGGTCATTTAGAAATATTATTTTAATAATTTTACAAATAAATGTATTTAAAATTTTCTTCAACAAGATTTTCTGACCATAACATGATCAGAAAAGATATTCATTCTCCACATTTTATATATATTTATGTGTTTAAACTTTAAAGATGCAGATATGATATAAAAATTAAAAACAAACAATATATTAATAACCAACAAAGTTTTACTAACTGATCAATTTAAGATAGGAACAATGATATTGATCTTTCAATTGAGCATACCTTAGTTTTGCAAAACCCAGTCATGCGCAAAAAACCCTTGTAATTATTTATAGGCATTATACCCGGTACGATTGGACAAGTTATCCCAATTTGCCGACAGTCATTCACAAACTTCAGGAAAATGTCTGTGTCATAAAATAGCTGGGTAATAATCAGATCACTGCCTGCATCAACCTATATAAAGACATTTTATCAGATACCTCACCTGACAAGAAAAAAGGACCAGCATCATATAAATTAAACTCATAGAAGTGCAAAAGTTAAACATCATGAAAGGGTGTTCAGATAAAAGAACAAAGCTGCTTTTCTAGCTAGATTTAGTAACCTATCGAAAACAGAAACCTTTACAAACATTGTGAATACTTCAAATACATCTTTATATTCCCAGTCTTAATATAAATAGAATAATAAGTTTGAATTTCAAGAGTCAAGTCATATGCCAGAGATAGATATGAACAAAGACTCAACTTTCATTTTGGCTCCATGGATAAAACTATTATCTCAGGCTAAATCAAAGTCTAACCTGATGAATGTTCATTTACTATTTGGTTTTGCACCCTAGATCTCTCTGACTTGCACAGAGTTTAGGAAATCTTTTTATCATAGTGTGCTGCTCAAGATGGAAATGAAAAACAACCATAAAAAAGAGAAGCGAGATGTATCAACACATGCTTTGAACATGTTCATGATTATTTTTTGCAGAAAATAACACAAAGTGTGTTCATACTTCATTGATAAATATATAAATGAAAAGAAATCTGGATAGGAAATACATGCTATGTCACTATTCCCTAGATAAGCACATAATCAACAAACACACAATTGAGATGCAAACCTGAAACAAAACATCAACAAACAAGGATAAGAGAAGATAAGAGTCAAAGGGGCTTTCTTTGGATTGATTTGTCTTTGCACAATACATGGACTAAAGAGTTTGTTGAGTAGTGTGTGTGTGTGTGTGTGTGTGTGTGTGTGTGTGTGTGTGTGTGAAGAACCATAAAAGGGAACCCAACTATTCTAATAATGTGTACTTATGCAAACGCATACTGGGAGATTAATAAATTCATATTCATGAAATTGCAACCCATTTCATTTTCAGAGGGATTTGCATCTGTTGCTTGGATTCTAGTAAGTAATACAAATATGCCCTAGTGTATTTAAATTGCCGTAAGCTGGATCCTTCTGTTTTGTTGGTAGAATAGACTCAGAGATAATAAACTCATAAATTTGTGGGTACATTTAAAAGTAACAAAAGCACATGTTTACTGAATTATAGGTCTTGGCAAGATGTCCACAATGCTTTTTCTCAATTGACCTAGAACATAAGTGGGGCTTCCCAAACAAATTTCTGCAAGTACATTATGTTCATAAGAAATTTTAAAACCAAAATGACTAGATATCTCAAGAAAAGATTTCCAGAATATCTACCACACATCCCTTGACATTTTTGGAAGGAGAAAAATTTTATTCAAGTCAATCACAAGAAGGCTCCTCATGCTTAAAACTTGAATTCATCTTTTCTTTTTCTAATTGCAAGAAGGAATAGGAGAATGTGAACATCAGAGCTTAGTCCATATAATGTTTTAAAAATAGAAAATGAGAATAGAAAAATGAAAGATATTCCACGCATATCCTGAACCAAGTGGGTAGAGCAACGGTGAAGAAGCCTTCACCCTGACATCTGGCCAACCTCAATGCACAACCTTGCAAAATTGAGTCCTACCATGCATGGCCAGATGAAGGTCCCAGAGGCTCATCGGGAGTTTCACATAAAGGTTCTAGACATTCACAGAGGCAACCGTAGGTACAAGTCAGACTAGTACAGCTAGATCTCATATCCCAAGAAGGGAAGAATGGCATCTCTATTTTTCAGAAAAAAATATATACATATTTGTCCCTTAATGTACCAAAAGATCATTAGCATTTCACTATCTCCTGATGGAGGCATGCTTCTATAAAGAACAGAAAACAATCACCTTCCTCTTTAAATAGGCAAGATCACTTTGATAGCCTTCTTCAGAAACTCCGCCATCACCCGTTATCATGTCAGGATGAGCCTCTGAAATGAATGAAGTACTTGATCAGGTAAACAGAAAAGTCAAAAGAGGCAAAAAAAATGGAACAATGATGCATCCATAAGAGAGAAACAAAAACACTGACCTGGGTAACCAGCAACAGTTATGCCAAAGTAATCTCCATATTTGGCACGTATATGCCTCACCTGTACAGATGTTGCAGAATTTGATTCAACTAAAATGAATAGATAAAAATGCATTTGGATGTACTTTGAATGAAAGAAAAAGGAACAGAAACACATTATAACTAGCTTCAATCATTGAAATTTTGTGTTCATTTCAGGATTTCCCGCAGCAATAACTTTATCCCACAAAAGGAAGGGAACTTTGCCCATACAAAATAACATGTGAAGTGCAGCCCAACCACAACTCCCCAGGCAATAGAATGTCAAAGATTGTGTATGTAGTACATTAGTTTTTAAACGCATAATTGATAGCATACTGCAGCGAGCATTCCGATGGGCATGCAAGTAGAATACAACAGAAACAGTCTTGATCTGAGCAGTTATTGTGGCCATTAGAAGCAGAAACGTGCTTCATGTTTAACAGTGAAAGCAGAAAGTAGAGGTACCTCTACTACTGTTGAAATAATATATGAAACGGAGCAGTGTTGCATGATAGGCAAGGGAACCTTCAGAAATCAAGTGCAGTATATAAAGAAAGAAACGTTGAGTACCAGATCGAGCGCGCAAGCAAAGCCACCTTCTACTTGCACAAACTTATCCTGTCCATGAGGAGGATCACCACGGAGGGCCAACACATTCTGGATGCCGTTAGATTTGATAGTGTCAAGGGCATGATCGATCTTATCAACCGGCATATTCGTGCAAGTCAGATGCATCATGGTCTCCACACAGATCTACAATCACGAAAACAGAAAAGTCATGGTTGGATCCTGCCGGCAAGATCTTATGTTAAAGAAGAAGAAGAAGAAAAGATCCGCTTGAATTTTTGTTAATGGTATCGGATAGCGAACCAAGAAAGTTCGAATTATGAAAACATAGTAAAAAGAAATTTAAGGACGGCAGGCAGATATACGATGGATCAGAAACTAAAGAATGCGTAAGAAACTCCATCAATGCTGGACCAGTTTCGCGAGTTGACATGTCTCTCTTTCGAAGCTTGAGCTCCTTCCAGATCTGGAGGGCCGAAAGAAGAGGAAACAGAAGAACGAACAAGAATCGAGGTAGATGACTTCTTTTATTGTTTTCCTCTCTTTTCTTCACACTTACCATGTTTTGCATCCTGTTAGAGATGTCGAGAGTCAGCTCGGCCGTGGATCCGCCAGCTCCCCAGGTGATATCGCCGAAGGCCGGATTGTGGGCCACCATCCTCTCCATCCTCTCAAACAGATTGTCCACACCATCGTCAGTTTTGGGTGGGAAGTACTCGAAGGAGAAGATTACTCTGTCCTCCTTTGCAGCTTCCCTGATCTTCTCGATCACCTTCATCTTTACTTTCTTGTTGGTACGTAAGAGCAAGAAGAGATCTGCAGCGGAGGAGATCAACGGGAGGAAGAAATTGCACGTCAGCCATGGCCGATGCAAATCAAGCAGCCCCTCCTAGATAGATAGATAGATAGAGAGAGAGAGAGAGAGAGAGAGAGAGAAGAACATACCTGTGACAGTGAGCTGCGATCTGCGCAGGGAAGACAGTGAGTGGGGGAGAGTGCGAATGAGGGGGCAAAGAGGAGAGCACCGGTGGCGACGCAAGAGTTACCGACAGTCGGCGGAGAAGATAAAGCGACGCCAATGGTGGTGGCAGTAGCGACGAAGAGGATGTCAACAACTGCAGGCCGCGTTGATCATCAACTGCACCCTCTGCAGTTTTATGCTCGAATCGTCGTTCAATTTGCAATTACTGCAACCCGTTACAAATCTTTATGCCAAAAGTTGAATCCATAATCGGTCTTAAACGAAGTTCACCGACTCCCCAATTCAAGACGAAGAAAATGACGAGGAAGAAGTGTTAAATATGAGGAATAAATGACTCTGGCTCATTCATTTCTACCATTTTTCTACTGACATAATCCCGTTAGTACTCGGATCTAATTTCTTGCAGGCAAATCTGGATCCAACTGGCACAACAAGAACTTCACGTATAATAAGATTAGTTGATTACCAAATTAAGTTACTGTCCACACCTTTTTTTTTCATTATATATTGATTGAGGTTGGTGAGTTGAATCATATCTTGTAAACTAGAAAATACTTTTTATTATTGATGTAGAAAGTTAGCTGTCTTTTGGTCAAAAATTCCACTAGAAAGTGATCTAACCACTAGAAAATGACTTTATTTGATTATATGACATTGCAAATTTTGTTCCATTTATATGGCATTCTAACTTTTAAAACAAATAAAGCTTCATGGGGTTTGGTGTAGTGGTCCCTAGCCTTGACTTATTGGAAAAAGTACTATGAAAAGAGTACTAGCCACAAGCTTCTATGGCTTTGGCAAGCTATTAAGAGGAATTTGATTACTCCACATTTAAAATCTATGAATGTGATGTGGATATAACGTGACATGTTTTTGTTGATGTAGCAAAAGATCTATGGTTAAAAAAATTGGAGTGCCTCAATAATAAGCGCCTAGCCTTTATCCTAAATTTAGAATTTTTTTCTTTTTTTTTTTGTTTCTTTGTGGGTTGTTGGTGGGAGAGAGAGCCGACAAAATGAAAATTCATTAACAAATTGAGTGACGAATAGTCACAAATAACAACAAAAAGACAGCCAAAAAAATAAAATGAAGCAACTATTCAAAGAAAAGAACAAGAACCAAGTGGAATGTTCCTAGTAAAGGGTTTGAACTAATGATGGCATGGTGTGCAACGGGAAGCAAGCTTTGCCCTCCATTTCTTAAGTTGTTCTGAGTTTTGATCCTTATCTCAAGGATGTCAATGGATCAGATTCGAATCAGATATACCCTCAACCATATCTACTTGTTTGGATATTCAAAAATTTGGATTCGAATTCTGATTCAAATACTAACAAATAAAAGTCACATGCAAATCTGAGATCTGATTTCACATTTTGAATTTGATCCAAATCTGACTTTTACATTCATGTCTGAATCCGAATCCAAATTTTGGACCAAATCTAGCCAACTTTCAAAATGTAGTAGCATTGGCTATAGAATTATTTATTTAAAATTAAATCCGTTTCGAATCTGAATCTGAATCCAAATTCAATCAGATGTTTATGTATATTTGAACCCAATCATTGTCATTTCTTAAATCTGAATCCAAATTTTTCATAATGGCTTGGTCAGACATCCCATCCAAATTGAAATGTGGGACTAGAGTTAGGTGGTGGACCTGACCCCCTCATAAGATAGTTTTTCCGCAACAAGAAGCAAAAAAAAAGAGTTGGAGTGAAGAAGATTATGCCATCCCTTAAAATGACAGCAAAGCTTTTGGGCCGTAGATCATGAAGATTCAAATAGTTTTTCAGCAACAAGAAGCACAAAAAAAGAGTTGGAGTGAAGAAGATTATGCCATCCCTTAAAATGGGAGCAAAGCTTTTGAGCCGTAGATCATGAGGATTCAAACCTCCCTTTTCCAATGGGAACCGCTATTGCTAAAGAATTGTGTAATAGTTTGAAGTTTTTTCAAGATCTTAACAGCTGCTCTGCAATATCACGAGTTCAAAATTATAGATCACTTGAACAAAAAACAGTTTTCTGTAGAAATTCCACCACATTGGAGATCTGACCAGTTGGAAGTAATTGTGAGGCTGCCATTGATCGATTCAATTAAGGAACTTCTTTCCAGTTCTGTTTAACGTCATCCGTAATGGTTAAACTTGAATGTAAAGTCGTCAACTTCCAATTCCAGATCGAAGATTCAGCCCATTTCTATTGATGCCGGCAGCCCTCCTTCACTGATCTCCAAGTTGCAGTATCAAATTCTGTGTTTCTGTCAGCGTAAGCTCCTCAGGGAACTTCGATGACACCAATAAAATGGGAGAAGGATGTTCTGCATTGGTTTACAAGCTACAATCTGTGGACCTAGATTTCAACGTTACATGAATCTCCATTAAGGAGAAAATAATTTTGTTCTTGTTTGATGCAAATTGTTATGCTTCATTGCTTGCATTTTTCATGTACAGCTACCTGTCAAGAGCCACAGAGGCAAAACTTGCTACCACTTTGAGGAATATTATCATTCACAGGGAAAAACATGAGCCATGGGGAGATTTGCCCAACGCAGTTGAGATCAATGACCACTTCAACCATCAACTTGCATAATTTCACTAGTTTTGGGGCCAGATTGCTGAATTCCTTTGTCATTCAACTTGCCCAATCTAATATCTCTCTTTCTCTAGGGACGTCCACAAATTCTAATCAAATATATTTCTATGTAATATTTGCTTTTTTCAGATATTCATATGTGTTCGGACTCAAGTTTAGACTGGAATACAAACAAATAAATGTCATATCTGAACCCGAATCTGGAATTTGACATTTACATTTACATTTGAAAGTGAATCCAAATTTTGAATCGAATCTGGCTGATTTTCAAAATAGAAGGGCGTTAGATGCAAGATATTTGTTTAAAATTAAATCCTATGTGAATTCAAATCTGACTGGAGGCTTATGTATATCCAAATGTAAATTCCATTGGATATCGTTTCTTAAATCCGATTGAATGCGTTTCATTTAATTGAATTTGTTGTCAGCTCTCTCTCTCTTCGCTGCACCTCTTTCTCCCCTTCTCGCCGGCCAACAATGTCGGAGGCATTGAGCATGCTTGAAGGCCGAAAGGCCGTGGAACCTCCGCCTCCAGAACCAGCATCATCATCATCATCATCTGCCTGCTTGAGCGATAGCATGCCTACATAATTTTATCAGCACGTCAGAAGGCGGAGGGCAGGCCAGATTAGGAGCTACAGCCATTAACAGAAATGCAGTGAACTGCAAGACCCAATTCTGGTCCTGAAACTAATGAAGATAGTGAGCATCTTTTCGCAGCAAGTTCCCGACAAATATACTCGTCACCATGAACGAAGTTGTCTCACTTCTCTGTAGTTACCTCGCCTGCTAAGTCTCACTCCGGTGATTCTACGATCTGTTTGAGCAGACAGAACACAAGCACTAGAAGGTCTGTCATACAAATACTGAAAAAGAAGCCGTTCTTTAAGATAAAGACTTCATCATTTGCTAGCTTTACACATACCCTAAGTTCATGCGATTCGAAACTCTCCTGTTACTTCCCCGAAGCTAAAATTTGTCAATGGACTCACCATGGTCAATTTTCCATAAATTAACCTTCAAACCATATGATTTTCAAGAAAATCTTAGTATGTTTTTTTGTCCTAAGTACTTTGTGGTGTCTGATCTCGAGAAGATGAAATTGAATAAATAGGCACTGTATGTTGGAACTTCAGTTTTGATCAACCGTTAAGTGGCTTTTAATGGTCTGACAGTTTTAAAAGGTGAAATATCTCATTCGGATGTATGTCTAACTATTGTTCATTTGGATACTCAAGAGCATAGAAATATATCATACATATTTATAATCTTAATCTTTAATTGTTCTCATAAAATACATGGTTATAGTTGATGAGAACATATCACGAAAGTTTATCGAACTACACAAACCTGTTCTTCCACCATGACTATAAGGTCTGTGCTCATTAATGGCGATCATGCGCTGAAGAGAAAGCCAAAATCTGCGGCCATCCGTGCCATGATCAATGCATTTTGATTACGAGCGCTAAATGATGTCAACATTGGATTATGGCCCAACCACGGTGCCAAGATCAACATCTCTTGGGGCAGGCTCCTTAATTGGGCAATCAAACTTTCGGGTGTTGGGATTCTAGAGAGAGTCGTCTAAATCAACAACCCAAAATTCAAGCCACTAGATTAGACAAGCAGATCGCCTGCAAGCCCGAGAACATCTCCCTAACCTTCTCAATGAGGTAAGGATCGTAAAGATGATTTGGTAAACCCCAATGGCCGCCACCCTGGATAGCGGCAGGAGAATGACGACCGGACGCCAAGGGCGTGGGCCTGCTGTACGCAATGGCAGGGCGACTCTGCAAGACCGTCGCCGCCGGGATGTGAAGACCTGATAGATGCCATCGAGGAACAGATTGCCCTGTACACGTCGAAGCTTAGGTGATGCCTTGCCTCTCCAGTCTCCCCTGTTGAGGAGCGAATGCTGCAACGGAGCTCTACCATCTGCTTGGCGGTCGAATTAACCACCAAGAAAAAGGTAGGGCCATGGCCACAGCCACAACCCTTTCCGTCAGAGAGAAACTAGCCATGGCCACAGCCACAACCCTTTCCGTCAGAGAGAAACTAGCCATGGCCACCTGGGGTGAGCATTGGCCGCCATGATCAGCAGCCAGATGGGATGCAACATCCGCATCGTGCTCAAGGAAACGTAAGCAATATTGCAATTTCGGTAACAGGTGGATTGTGTAAATGTTTTAGAAAACATATGTTTGGAAAAGGATTGATTTTGGTTTCTGATTGATGTTCTTCCTCAATTAAACATTTAAACTAGAGAAATTTTTAATCAAATTTCACCAACGAAATCCCACCCACCAAGGTGAAAAGATAAAACGTTAGACCCCACCCACCTCGATTAACTGAAAGGAGAATAAATCCAAAGGATGGACCCAACAACACTTTGTCAAGAGAACTAAGAGATGAATCAATAATTCAAGGAGAAGATGAGAGTTGAGTGGAGATGATAAACCTGCAAAGTTAAGAATTGAAGAAATTGTAAGACAAGAACCAAAATCTGTTTAGATTCTTTCTTATAGGATCACTTCATTTTAGAAACTCAAAAATTCGCTACCAGGAATTTGTAATTCTTTTATTGTCTTAATATTTTAGCATCCCTCGAAAACAGTGACGGGCCCTCGTTGGATGCATGGTTTATAACATAATTTGATATATAGAATCAAAAGAGAAAATATATGAAACAGTAATATACTACTTACTGTTGTCAAAGCTTCTTTTTTAGGTTGTGTTTGTTTTATTGTACATTTCAAATATGCAGTAATATAAGATCCTCAGGATCTCAAGTCCAGAGATTTAAGGTCAGACCTCTCCCTCAAGGTCAGTCCTCTCCCTCATCCGACTTTAAATCCATGGTTTTTAACATGTATTTTAAATTCATGCTATTGAGATCCTCCATTTGTTTTAAACTAGTACGAGATCCTCCATTTGTTTTAAACTAGTACCTTCCAAAACACACCTTTTAATGTAGCATCACCTATCAAACAACATTGTATATTATTAATGTCAAGTCTCTTTTTCATAGAAAAAAGTTTACCTCTCACGTACCTATTTTTTGACATCTTTTTATTTTTGATATCCTTAAAATATGTTTAAATTATTTCTTTCTCTTTAGTTTCCTCTCTATAAAATAAAATTTTATTTTTCTCAAACTGCTCTAAGTTTGCAATAAATTTCTTTTTTTTTTTTGAGGAAAATGAAGAAATTTTATTTTTCTCAAACTGCTCTAAGTTTGCAATAAATTTCTTTTTTTTTTTGAGGAAAAAGAAGAAATTGGATTCACGAGCTTTGGAGTTCTAATTCATCAACATTCACATATGCTTACTACTGAACCTACATAAAAGGTGAACTAGGTGGTGACCTGATTTTTATCTTTCTCCAATTTCTGTTCCTAATAATTTGGTCCTTCAATTTCAATGACAAGTATTTGGCATATTAAAGAATATGTAATCGTTTTGTTGTGTGGAGAACACTTTGTTTAGCCAAACTGCAACTTTTGTCTAATTCATTAATTCTCCATTGGGCTTTTGGATTGCCTTTCCTTATGCCCAATTTTGCTGATTTTTAAGATAATATGGTCGGGACAACTCACCCTCTCTTTTTTGTTATGAATATTTCAAGTTTATACATGTTTTGTATTATCTATGAGGGAGTTGGTGTAATAAACGAGACAAATGATGGTAGGTGATAGTTTTAGTTTCGAATTATCATATTATCAATTTATTACACTTTAAAAAAAAGCACTGCAATTAATAGTGGAGCCAAAATTTGTTTTTTGGTGGGGGCAATCAATCAATAACGTTTAATTTCTTTGAAGCACTTACATGTATAACAATCAAATATATTAAAATATTAATATATAAATTAAACTAATTTTATGAGGCTAACCAGCCACCATGTAGCTACACTACTCCTGACAACAAGGGCTTCGGCTCTCTTATTAAAAGTTAGGATGCAATAATGCTCACCCAATATTCATGTTCTCCATTGTGCTAATTCTTTTTGAAATTAATTTAGTCTTTGATGTCTTCTGAAGTAGATTGGTGTGTCGTTTTCGGGACTTGTCAATAAAAAGGTTGATACTAATTTTGAATTAGATCGATCCATCCAAAGGTTTCGAATAGACTAGTCAAAGCACTGAAGAAAAAGAAAAGGTCGTTAGTTAATTTGGAACGTCATGTCTAATTTACGGTGGTGGACAAGTCAAAACCGGGAACTTAAAAAAACAAGTGTTTTTTTGCAAAATGTTTGATTTGCTGCTGTTTTCTGAAATTTGGATTCCTCCACCCGCTCCGATCGGTTCCTATCGACCGCATTGATGTCATTCTTCAAAAATACATGTCCGTATTCACTTTTCACAACTTAGAAAACGTCAGCAAATGTATTACGACGAACTGGTTTTCCGCAAAATGTTTGATTTGCTGCGGAAGCCAAGGGCGTTGGCCTGCCGTACGCCATGGCAGGGCGACACTGCAACACCGCCGCCGTTTCGATGTGAAGACCTGATAGATGCCATCGACGAACAGCTTGCCCCAGTAGACGTCTAAGCTTAGGTGGTGATGCCTTGCTTCTTTCCTGTTGAGTTGAGGAGCGAAAAGGTTAGGATTTTTTTTAAGGATGAACCAAACGGTTCAACGGGTTATAATATATTATAATATAATATAATATAATATAATATTATAATATATATATATATATTTACATACTTTAGATAATATTTGCAAACCACAGTACATTAAAAATAAATATATGTCGTATATAATTGCTCACATAATGAATGTGAAACGTGACCTGTCATATGGCAAAAGGTACCAAAACTTGGTACGTGACATGAGTACCAAAACTTGGTTGCTTCTTCAAGATACCCATGTATATATGTCTCTGCTTAGGATGTACCCGAAAAATGTATCAAGACTCTACCTAACTTGGTAAACTTGGTACGTGACATGAGTAACAAAACTTGGTTGCTTCTTCAAGATACCCATGTATATATGTCTCTGCTTAGGATGTACCCGAAAAATGTATCAAGACTCTACCTAACTTGGTAAAAGAGGAGCCTGAGATTTTGGCACACGAGCTTACTCTAGATGATGCTACTAGTGCACAAATTGTGGCCTCTGCCTGCGAATGGATTGTGTGTTTCTTCTGGTAGCTCTTTGGAAGAGCCATGCTTCATGACTAATCAAAATTTATCTACAGATGACTCG
Source organism: Nymphaea thermarum (assembly GCA_011799765.1). Classification (NCBI taxonomy): domain Eukaryota; kingdom Viridiplantae; phylum Streptophyta; class Magnoliopsida; order Nymphaeales; family Nymphaeaceae; genus Nymphaea; species Nymphaea thermarum. Next base: position 70,753 of record JAANDH010000026.1, read on the forward strand.
TCTTTTAGATATTTCAAAAGCTAAATGGCATGCAAAGAGAGGCTGCCACTAGTAATATTATTGATGGTTGTTGCAGGGCTAGGGAGTGAAGACTCAAAGAACCTCTCTGAATACATAAGATTTCTGAAAATTAAATGCCATCAAGCAAGTGCTCTCACATGTTTAGCACTGGTTCTATTTCGTCATGTACAAGAAGTTACAACCCAAGCCTTTAGATTTTACTAAATTTGAGCCTATAGTTAAAAGGTGGAATGATATCTACCTGATTAATCGTCTCACAACTGCAGTGAAGATGTTTCCTAAGTTGAAGAAAGTCATAATGTTCAAAATTTTGAATTGACTCTGGAACATATGTATAATTTAACTTGAGAAATTTGTTAATCTCATAGTTTCAGAGAAATAATTAATAAAAGAATAAAAAAGTGGTCCTCCTTTTTTGGAAAGACTATATACATTTCTACAATTTATAAGACTAGATAAATTAACAAAAGAAGTTGGGAAAAAATGAATTCCTTGAAATGCTAGTAAAAGGGCAGAGATTTGTAAGAGAAAACCAACCTATCAGCGAGAGAGAGGACGTGAGAGAGAGGCCCATGTGTTGTGGTTGTCGTTCAGGGCAGGGAGGGAGGGAGGGAGCCAGCGAGAGAAAGGTCCGTGAGCTGTGATTGTGGGTTAGGGCAGGGAAGGACGGAGCCAGCGAGAGAGAGGGCCGTGCTATCAATGGTTGTGGGTTAGAGAGGAGGGGAGAAATAGGGTAGGGCAGAGAGGGAGTGAGAGAGAGAGAGAAAGGGGCGAAAGAGGGTTGGGCTTGCCAGAGAAGGAGGGAAAGAGAGAGAATGTGTGTTAAAGTGTGAAAGCGGGTCGGGCCAAGATGATCTGCAGGTCGAGCCAAACTACAAAAATATGATTTTCTCAATATAATTTTTTTTTTTCATGCAGGCCATGGCCCAGACGGCCCCCCTCCCCTCCCTTGGCCTATGGGAACGAATGCTGCAAGGGAGCTCTACCATCTCTGCTTGGTGGTAGAATTAACCACCAATAAAAAGATAGGGCCATGGCCACAGCCACAACCCTTTCACCACCTTTCCGTGGGAGAGAAACTAGCCATGGCCGCCCGGGTGAGAATTGGCCGCCATGACCAGCAGCCAGATGGGGTGCAGCATCCACATCGTGCTCCAGGAAACGTAATCAGTATTGCAATATCGGTAACAGGTGGACTGTGTACATGTTTTAGAAAACATACGTTTGGACAAGGATTGATTTTGGTTTCTGATTGATGTTCATCGTCAATTAAACATTTAAACTAGAGAAATTTTTGATCAAATTTCAAGTTACTTTTACGCCTCACCAATGGAATCCCACCCACCAAGGTGAAAAGATAAAAACTTTAGTTGATTAACTGAAAGGAGATTAAATCCAAAGGGTTGGACCCGACGGCCGACAACACTTTGACAAGAGTACGAATCAATAATTAAAGGAGAAGATGAGAGTTGAGTGGAGATGATAAACCTGCAAAGATAAGAACTGGAGAAATTGTTAGACAAGAACCAAAATCTGTTCATCTTCTTTCTTAGGACCATGTCATTTTAGAAACTCAAAATTCGCTACCAGGTATTTGTAATTCTTTTATTGTCCTAATATTTTAGCATCCCTCGAAAACAGAAACGGCCCCTCGTTGGATGCATGGTTTGATAACATAATTGGATATATAGAGTAAAAAGAGAAAGTATACGAAACATTCATATATTATTTACTGTTGTCAAACTTCTTTTAGGTTGTTTCTTTCACTGTAGATTTCAAATCTACGGTATATAATATTCTTAGGGTATCAAATTCATGGATTTAAGGTCAGACTCCGATCTTAAATCCATGGTTTTTAACAAGTAGCATGTATTTAAAATTCATGTTATTAAGATCATCTACTTGTTTAATTTGGGGACCTCCTAAAACACACATTTTAATGCAGCATTGAATTTTAGATCTAAGTGTGACACCCAAAAAATTTAGTTCAGTATTGAACATTGTGATACATCTTCGATGATTTGTAAAGGGGATTGTTAAATAGTTGGTTGTCTTGGTTGCTAACTTTTTTTGGGATTAGAGTCGAATAGGTCGGGTTAGTACACTAAGACTATCAACGCAATCAACAATATATTGTTAATGGCAAATCTCTTTTCACACAAAAAAGTTTACCTCTCACGTACCTATTTTTTGACATCTTTTTATTTTTGATATCCTTAAAATATCTTTAAATTATTTTCGTTCTCTTTAGTTTCCTCTCTATAAAATAAATTTTTATTTTTCTCAAATTGCTCTAAAATTGTAACCAATATTGTTTTTTTGGGAAAATAAAGAAATAGGATTCACGAGCTTTGGAGTTCTAAGTCGTCAAAATAATAATGTGATTAGTACTTACGAATACAAAACATTCACATAAGCTTACTACAGAAAACCTACGTATAACAGGTGAACTAGGTGGTGGCCTGGTTTTTATCTTTCCCTCATTTCTATTCCTAATAATTAGGTCCCTCAATTTCAATGACAAGTATTTGGCAAATTAAAGAATATGTAATAAGTCTCCATTGTAATAAGTCTCCATTGGGCTTTTGGATTGCCTTCATCGTCGATAGTTTGGTTTATTTTCTTCCCTTTTGCTGATTTGAAGACATTTGTTACGAATATTGCAAGTTTATTCATATTTTTTTGTTATTTCTAAGGGAGCTGGTGCAATGGACAAGACAAATGATGGTAGGTTGTCAGTTTTAGTTTTGAATTCTCATAATATAATTTATTACACCATAAAAAAACATTAATATGACTAGTAGGGCTTAAATTTTTTTCTGATGGGGACAATCATTCAATACCTTAAATTTCTTTGAAACACTTTTATGAGTAACAATAAAATATATCAGAACATTAACATATATATTAAACTAATTTTATGAGGTTGGTGTGGGCGACTGCCTACACCAGCCACCATGTGGCTACGACACTGACCAAATACAAGTTCAAACATAATGACTGTATTCTTAAGACACCAAAAGCAAATTTAATATTTAAAGAATATCTCTAAAAGTAATGGGTAGAAACTTCGGCTCTCTTTAAAAAAAGGTTAGGATGCCTGTTCACCCAATATACATGTTCTCTGTTGTACTAATTCTTTTTAAAATTAACTTCAACTTTCATGTCTTGTGAAGTAGATTGGTATGTCGTTTTCTAGACTTGTCTTGATACCAGTGGCGGAGCCAGCGTGGGGCAGGTGTGGGCGCCTGCCCACGCCAGCCCAAATATTTTCAAGAGCTCCCTCTCAATGAGAGCCTACGCCAGCCATTTCTTCTTCCTCCCTCTCACTGTCCTGCCCACGTCAGCCAATTTTTCTCACTGTCCTGCCTACGCCAGCCATTTCTTCTTCCTCCCTCTCACTGTCCAGCCCACGCCAGCCAATTTTTCTGGCTCCGCCACTGCTTGATACTAATTTCAGACTTTGATTGATCCATCCAAAGGCTTCGAATAGACAAGTCAAAGCAGAACAGGATTGACTGAAGAAAAAGTGGCTGATTAATTTGGAGGGTCATGTCTAATTTAAGGTGGTAGACAAGTCAAAACTTGGAACTTAAAAAAATAAGTGGTTTTTTGCAAAATGTTTGATTTGCTGCTGGTTTCTCAAATTTAGATTCCTCCACCCACTCCGTACTCACTTTTCACTTCTTCACTACAATGGGAAAAAAAAGTAGAAAACGTCACTAAATGTGTTGCCAACGGTTTTGGTAAACCATCAGTATATGTCTGACTTGTACCGATGGACATGGATGTTAGCGTTACTGATACTTATAACCATATGTGTCATACTAACGATGATGCTTACCATCGACGAACCCTACTTTTGTTTTTTCACTGACGGACTACAATGCGTTGGTAAAAAATGCATAGTTACGTGTTTCGTAGGTTGATAATGGTGAGTTTCACTAACGGATTTCTTACCTGAGAAAAAACTTGTAATGTGTTTTATATTACTCTTAATTATACACAACATAAATAATAAATAATAAGAAAAAAAAGTCATATAATTAATGAATGACAAAACAAAGCTGCAATTAACACATTACATATAACATATTCTCGTTATAAAACGTTGAAATCACTTCAACTTTTGGTATCTTTTTCAATAACAAGTATATTAAAAAAATACATGAAAACTGAAATAAATCCAACAGAATTTTTAATATACGTGGTTTATATTTCATATTAAGATAATACTTGTACATCAAATTCAATACATGTTACCAAGTCCACGATCGAGATTTCAACGTTAATCTACAAGTATCAATTGTGGAAATTGGAAGGTGTCGGCAAACTTCTATAAAAAAAAGTAAAATATGTCACAAGAAATAGTATGAACAAATTGACTGACATATGATATATTTGAAACTTAATTGAATGAACTTGCAAACCAAGCAATGATTTGAGACCATATTCACCCATTCTTGGCACTGCATATTGTTATTTGATCGGCTTGATAAACTTTTTTTTTTCAATTCCATCTTTAATGAGATGGAATTAATGGATGGAATTGCAAGTGGATAAGCATCGCTTGGTTTAAGCCTCACAAGAACTGGCACCACCGGTGGCAAACTGTAAATACCAGCCGACTTTCTCTCCACCTCTCGGAAAGTTGTTAGTTGTCCGCCCGGATGACGGCCTGGTAGAGCAGCTGAGTTGATGGAGTGATCGGATCAAGATCAGGCGACGCCGTCTTTCTCTCCCCATTCCGTGCAGCTGGTCGACCTGATCTGCCCTCCGAAGTCTCGGTCCGCCGCTGCCGAGGCTTCTAAAAGACGCTTCACAGTAGCCGACGCCGTCGAACGAAGCGAGTAAGCGACGGTGGTGGTGGTGAATAAGATGTCATCAATCATTGGCGGCCGAGATCGCTGGAGCTCCTCCACCTTCTTCCCCTCCCTTAGCTTCTTCTTATTCTTAGTCTCTTCCTTACATTTCACCTTGGCACAAACTCCCATCTGTTCTCTGGGTCCGGGCGAAAGTAAGTACCACCAATTCGTATGCCCTTCTTTCTCTATCTCTGTTTTGCTTGATTATGCATGAGCTTCTTTGCCGCTTTTTTATGTTTGATTGGCGCTTCCATCTTTGGTCTTGGAGCGACATTCTTCACTGAATTTCCAAGACACTGAAAGTTCTTTCCGACATCAGTACACCAAGCAGAAACCCGCCGGTCACTAGAATTTCTGGGCCAGAAGCGTGCTTCTGATTACTTCCAAGTCCGGCCGGCCGAGAACGGATGAGATCCGAAGCACGCTTCTGGTCACCGTTCGTCTTCAAAGATGAAGATGAACGGCTCCTACCGACGACTGCCCATCCACTCTCGACCGGTCATCTTGAAGATGGACGGTGTCCAGAGTGTCTGACCCGGTCCACGAGCGGGAGAATCGAGTCAGATCGGGAGTGATTACTGGTTGAACTTGATTTTCCTTACAAAATGCATGGATATTTTATGGCCAATAAACATTGATATTCTGTTTTCTTTAATGCTATTTAATGGCGTCGAAACTGCAAAATGCAGGGGCTGCTCTGAAGGAGATCGGTAGCATCCTGGGGAAGAAGAACTGGAACTTCAGCGTTAACCCTTGCAGTTGTTTATCAGGATGGGTCGACCTGAACCCCCCGAAGGGATCCGCGAATGATGTTCAATGTACTCGGCCAAACACTACCAACTGTTACGTTAGCAGCATGTAATCTCTCTCTCTATCTCTTATATATATATATATATATATATATATATATATCAGCAGAGCCAATATGTGGCTTCTGTCGGCCATTGCGTACACCAACCTACAGAATTTATTTTATTTACACACAGATACTTCCTTAATTTTTGCTTTTTACATATGAGTGTTCCTTAAACTTCGAAATTTGTAAAGCAACAGTGCTTCTACATATATTTAACTGACTGGCGTCTTGTCCATTAGATTTTTTGTTTCTCACACGCTTTCCTTGTGCATTTAGAGCATTTAGATATGCTTGTAATTAACTTTAAGATTATTAAACCATTACATGTTGTTAAGAAATGGTAAGAGAGGGTTGAAAAGCGTATTAAATTGAAATCTCCATATCTTGACGTCACTTGTCTGCTAGAATTGTGTTTGTCAATTAGTTTTCTATAAAAGTGCGACTCCCCGATGGACTCGGTTTATAGAAAAAGTGAACCAGTGCTAATAAACATTTAAATATGTGTATAATTGGCATTAAACTTAATCACCATTGCAGGTATTGAACAAAATGGTAATGGGGGATTTTTGTCTAGCGTTATCCTCGTAAAGCATATAGTGGTTGGTCTCACTCAGGTTTTTTGTATGAAGGTGTGAGCTCATTAAGTGCCCTTGAACAGGTAGCCAGAAGGGAAAAAAAAAAAATTTGATGGGTTTTCCAAGATAAATTTGCCTTGTTAATGACTAAAAAATTATTGCTATGCTATTACATTTAATGGGTTTTCCTAGATGACCAACCAAATTATTGCTATGCTATGTGATTACGATGGGTAAATCGATCCTTGTTGCAGTTATATACTCAAACAAAATGGGTATTTGTACTTGAAGAAAAAACTGATATGCCATTCTATATTCGATTATTGTTGTTGGATACTAGATCTCTTTTGAAGGAAATTTTGATACTTTTGCTGGAAAGAAAACTGTTTATCGTATTCAAGGACCAGTTTGAGTTGCATAAACAGATAGTAGGCATGAATTCACTGATTGTTGGGGAGGGACCGTTTACGTGCTTTTCGTATGTCCTTGAACTGAGCGGAAAGCATAGCTTAACGTCAACTTTTCTTTTTTCCCTAAACAATTCTTGCTTCCCGCACTTTTCGAAGAAGAATAGGTTTTATCAATGTAGCTTCCAAAAAAAAAAAGTTATGGAATGGCCACATGATCGAAAGAGTATGAATTGGTGGTTGCAGACTGCTCCAATCTCAAGGCCTCGCCGGAATACTGCCGAAGAACCTGACTAAATTGCAACATCTTGGCCAACTGTAAATCTCTCTCTCTATAACATAGGAGTCTTAATTACATCCTTCTACTGTTCTACATTTAGTTAATTTTACCGATTCTGCTGTGCTATCAGTGATCTAACTCGCAACTACTTGAATGGAACAATACCAAAGGAATGGGCTGCGCTCCGAATCGTCAATATGTATGTCATAATGGTCCCTTTTGTTTCCTTGTCGTGCTTTTGCAATTTACTTTTGCTTAAAAATTATAGGAGACAATAAAATGGCACCTGCAGTGTCTAAGATATTTTTCCTTTCTCATTCCTTTTCTTATAACTGTCGACAGGCATTTTCCCCTTTCTTAGCGGATTAATAGACAGAAAAAGAATGTCTCCGCCTATCAAACACCCCCTACGCATGTGCTGTGTTAGTCATGCCTTGAGGTCTTTTTGCACCCATCGCCAGTTTGTTAGTACACTGCAAGTCTAATGAAAAATTCAAAGTTATCTGCTTTGACTTAGATCTCTTTTTCTTCCATTGCTGGTTTCAGTATTATGCTGAAGACTTCATATGGTTCTTCCTCTTCAGGAAATCAAGTCCTAAATTTGCATTTTTACAAGTAAATGCCTGGTGTCCAACCTAAGGGATCAGCATTAAAAGATAGACAGCTAATCTTGGGTCTGAACGTCGTTATAGCTGCTTGCCAGCATGAACTTGTCATGCTTGCATGGTGAAGGTTCTCAGTATTCAAAAGGCTTTTGTCATGATCCCATTCTAAGAGTCGTTTTGTTAAAAGACAACATGTAACCTTTCGATCTTCCCTCCCTAATCCTGCGGTTGGGTACATTGCCACTTACGATGTTCACTAACCTTTGCAGATCTCTCATGGGGAACCGCTTATCTGGTCCTATTCCAAAGGAACTTGGGAGCATCATCACCCTCAAGAATATGTAAGTTAAAACTGCTTCCAAGAGTCTAAATTCATTGGTTCACGATATGCTTCAGCCATGTTGATTTGGTGTTCTTTGAAAATTGAAACTGCAGATCACTTGAAGGGAACCAGTTATCTGGAAATATTCCCCCACAAATTGGAAATTTGATCCATTTGGAAAGGCTGTAAGATTTGACATATCTCATTTGGTAACTTTGGTTCACCTTATCTAAAATCAACTTTTTGTTTGTTAAATTTGAATGCAGGGTCCTTTCATCAAATAATTTTAGTGGAGAATTGCCACAAACCTTGGAAAGATTGACAAATATGACTGATTTGTAAGTCAATTTTCCTTTCTATCAAGTATCAGTTAGAAGGATAGTTTTGGTCTCATTCGAGTTTCATTATGTATTCTTTGTGAATGAACTGAACGAACATAGCTTATACTGCCTGGCTTCAGTCATCTATGTAGCTAGAATTATTCTTAATCAAAGTAGCTACTTTGTTTTGAATATGATGATGGAAGTTCTTGTTTGCTTGTCTGGGCAAAGCAGCTACAGGAAATTTGGTTGGAATTTGGAAAGGGTCCTCCACTTCTATGAGAATCGATGGCAGAAATAGACATTGTTTTCGAAAGCTCCAAAAATGTTGAAGCAAAAGACTGCAAGTTTGCATTGCAAGAATCATATCCATGTCAAATTTCATAAGAAAGTCTGTTAATGAAGATGTAGAAGAGTGAGAAATAGCTGTTGTTAGAAGTCATAATTACTGGAAATGTGATGGATGTATACGATCTACTATTTTAGATTACAATATTTCTGTAAACCAAATTTGATAAAGCAAATCTTCCAATGAATTCAGGACTTTTTGTTTTAACACAAAAAATTGATAGCATCATTATAAATCAAACTGATGCATTCAACCAGATTCTCACACACAAAAAAAAATCACTTACTTTGACCACATTACTAATGGAAAAATGGATTGGTTGAAAATTTGTTCTGCACTGCAGTAGGATAAGTGACAATGCATTTTCCGGAAAGTTTCCTGAATTTATTAGGAAGTGGACGAACCTAACTATCCTGTAAGTTATATTGCTTTTGTTAGTAATAAGTAAAAATAAAAAATGGTACTTACGAATTTTCTGCTGATGCTTCATTGTTCTTCCAGAGATATTCAAGGCACTAATCTTATGGGGCCCATTCCCCCTGGCATAAGCAGCTTGACGAAACTATCAAAGTTGTATGTTCTATGATTAAATTAATATGTTCTTCTTTGTTGCTATCTGTCATAGTTCTAAGTGTCATGAACTTTTGTCTTTCCATGATCTGCAGGGTAGTTAGTGGCATAAGTGGAACAAGTTCAAAATTCCCTGACATAAGCAAAATGACTGGCTTAAAAACACTGTGAATTAATTATCCACTTTGTCTTTCTCGTGTGAATTTGTGTCTCTCAGCATAGAAAAGGAACTGATGCACTATAATCTTATGAGCAGGGTATTGCGCAATTGTATGCTGTCTGGTCAAATTCCTGAAGATATTGGTGCACTCAAAATCTTGAAAATACTGTAAGTTAGTAATTAATATTTGAAGATTAAAACTGAAAAATGCTAGGTTGATTCTCCTCTCTGGTAGTCATTAGTGTTTGTTGCATAATTGTTTATGATTTTCTTTTTTCTTGCAGGGACCTGAGTTTTAATAACCTGACAGGTGAGGTGCCAAAAACTTTACGAGGCACAAAGTTACAGTTCTTGTAAGTGCATGTTTTTGGATTATGGATTTTCTTTCCTAACTAGCAGTTGGCATGTAAACAATCTTACAAACAGTACTTGCACTGTAGGTTTCTGACAAACAACAGCTTGACTGGCTCACTAACAGAATTAAGGTTGAAAACAAATTGGTATGTTTCTCCTTGTTAGATGTGCTTTATCCTTCCAGACTTATTGCAACTTAAATGTTATTGCAATGATGATAAAGTGTTATTTCCTCCAAAGCATCTTTTCTTTCTCTACTAGACTTATAATTCCCTTGCTCTTCAAGTTAAATTTGTTAAATGTTAGGACGGATGCTGATTCATGGGTTGTGACACCCCATTATTTAATATTATGAAGAATCTTGGGAGACTTATACAGGGGTTGGCTAAGTGATGGGTTATTATAGTTCCTAGCCATTTGGGGCTGGAATTGAAGTTGGTAGGGGGCAGGTTGAATTTGCTGAACTCAAGCCCAATTTGGGAGTGGGCAATTTAAGTTTAGTGGTACCAAAGGCAGTTCAATATTCAGACCTGAGGACCTATATGTGCAGACGCATGTGCATGTAAGAGCGGTGGATTGGATTGTAACACCCCATTATTGTCATGGTTATTAGCTTTTTTGAGGCTGGAATCAAAACTGATAGGGGTTGGGTTTTGAAATCTGCTTGAGCCAAGTGTGGGAGTGGCCCGGGTCATTCCATGGGCAGGTATTTCCATGCATTATGTAAGGAGTCGATTTTATATAAATCTTGTATTGTCTTCAGTTTTGAGTTTGAATCACAATTACCAATTTGCTAGTGATTATTTTTCTTGAAATGCATTTGCTTTGCATCAGAAAATAAAAGTAATTCCTCGCAGGAATGCCACGTGAACTTGAATGTTGAAATAGGTATACCATTTGCACACACAACACAGATAGACAGCATAAAGTCATGAAGGCATACGTATGAATTATGAAAGCAGAAGAGAACATGTTTGCAGCAATTGCTAAATCTGAAGGGGACTCGTCTCTCAGCAGTAGTTATCCTGAAAAGGACTCATATTGTCAGTAGTACACCCTTCATGCTAAACCTTGCAGATTAATTTCAGCAGCAGGCATTTACAACTGGAGGATTATGCAATTAATCTTTTTTTTTTACTTATAAACCATAATTATTTACACTAGTTGACAAAAAATCAGGTCACATTGAAACATTTAACTACGCTGCTGCTCCTGCTTCAAGTATTTTCAGTTTGCAGCCCCAGGTGCAAAGGGCCTAAATGAGGCATTACCATGCATTTCTGCCTGGGCGATTCTCACATTCATAATGGCATTACCATGCAGGGATTTTTCATACAATAACTTCACAAACGTGCGTGATGAAGATTGTTCTTCTGGAAGCGGGTAAGAGCCCCTATACAGTCTCATGATTTTCAGATTCTTTTCATCCATTGCTTTCCTCACTGATATCACCATTAACATTCTTCAGCAATTTAGTGAAAAGTGTGAAGGCGTGGGAAAAAGAGTAAGATTCTCTCTTAAATTTTTGAAACTTCTAATAATGGGAATTTTTTCAATCTCAAGTTAGACGATGAAATAGCCGATCAGCTACTTGCGTTGACATTTTTTCATTACACATTGGTGCAGTAACATCATACATTCTTGCTTGAGGGGAAGCTGCAACAGTAGAAAACCAAAATGTAAGGTTACTCTCTCTGGTTTTTCTTCTAAACCCGAACTTGGAAGTATTCTTCCCAATGTGCTTCGTTGCATTCAGATGACATGTTCATAGTATCTCTTGACAGACCTTTCTTTTCACGTGAACTGTGGTAGCAATGATCCAGTTACTGTTGGGGACACGGTGTTTGAGGGAGATTTTACAAATGGTGCTGCAGCTTTCTTCACAAATAAACCGAGCTGGGCATTGAGCAACACAGGGACTTTCCTGGAGAATGATAATGATGATGATAAGTACACTGTTTCGGGTAACCTAAGTTTTGTGCCTGAAGCAAAAGCAGAAGCAAACTTGTACACAAACGCTCGTATTTCTCCAATCTCGCTCAAATACTACGGGTTGTGCCTCTATAACGGGCTTTATACCGTGAAGCTTTACTTTGCTGAGATAGTTATAACTAATGATAAGAATTTTAGCAGTCTGGGGAACCGTATTTTCGATGTGTATATTCAGGTAAAAGTCTCGAGCTAGAGATGAGATACGTAGAAAATTTTTGCTACTTTGACACTTTTCCATGGAAATGCAGGGGAAGCTCGAAAGGAAGGATTTCAATATAAAAAAAGCCGCTGGTATGTCTGGGAAAGCCATCGTTCTAAATTTCACTAGCGTGAACGTCACGGATAACACACTCGAGATTCACTTCTTTTGGGATGGAAAGGGCACTACAGGGATTCCAGCAAGAGGAGAATATGGTCCTCTTGTGTCAGCCATTTCTGTACAAGCTGGTAGGCCTTTCTTCTTCAGTATGCTTTCTTTCTTTTATTTCACATATTGCATTTATCATATTTCGAGAACCAAATCTACAGACAAGATGCATAAGATGGAGAAAAGGATGATCAGTCTCAGGACCCCGGAGGCAGGGGGAATGGGGGGGCCTTCGGGCCTTTTTCGGGCGGTGAGATAATACCTCTCGCTCACCCAATAAGATGAGTGGTGGTGTAAAATGTGTTGGGTTGGGTCCAGCCTCAATGGACCCGACCCGATCCGACCCGTCACTTAAGTGACGGGCGGAGGAAAAGGAAGGGCACCCGATGGGTGCCCATTGCTCTTGACGCCTCTCTCTCTCTATCGTGGGGTTTTCTTTTGGGGAAAAAGAAAACGGGAGGTTCTTGTGGATGCTCAAGCAAGAGGAGAAGGAGAAGGAGAAGAAGAAGGCAAGGAAGAGAAGAAGGAGGATTGCAGCAAGGTTGAGCGTGGGATCGGCACGCCAAGAAGAAAGAGGAAAGACAAAGAAGAAAGAAAATGAAGGGAGTCTTCATTGGGTGATTTCTTTCTTGAATCTTTGGGACTCTTTCTTTTATTCGTATAAGAGATTGTTACTGTTCGCTTGAGTTCTCTTAAAACAGTAGGGATATTGTTGCTCGTGTATTTGGCTCCCTTTCTTGATATATAGAAAGTCTCTCTTGCCCGTGGTTTTTTACCCCATTATTGGGGGTTTTTCCACGTAAATTGGTGTCTCCTATTTTTCTGCATTTCTAGAATATATCTTGGAATATATTGCTGCAATAGTGGTGTTGGAAACTCATTTTATGCACGCTGCCCTATAATTCCGAATTTCAGCAATTTTATATTGGTTTGGCTTTTTTAATTGTTGACGAAACATTCTTTTGGGGGATACGACTATAACAAAGTGGTATCAGAGCCAGGTTAGCACCAGGTTAGTGCCAAGTTAGTGCCAGGCTAGCGTCAGGTTAGCGTCAGGTTGGTTGTGTGCATTTTTATTGAAGCATGGAGTCGACCCCCACTAGGATGGTCTCTCTAAATGGAAACAATTGGACCATATGAAAAGCCAAAATGGAGGATTTGTTGTACTGTAAAGATTTGTATGCACCTATTGAAAACCAGAAGCCAACGAATATGACAGATGAAAAATAGAAGTTATTGGATAGGAAAACCATTGGTACCATCAGACAATGGTTAGATGATTGTGTTTTTCATTTGGTATCCGCAGAGACGAGCGCGAAGTTGTTATGGCAGAAGTTGCATGATCTTTATTAGAGGAAAACAGTTGGGAACAAAGCTTTCTTGATTAGGCAGTTGGTCAATCTGAAACTTAGAGAGAAAAAACCAGTGTCAGAGCATTTGAATGAAGTACAGAGCATAATCAATCAGTTGTCGGCCATGAAAATGATATTAGACGATGAGTTACAGGCACTCTTATTGCTCAGTTCTCTTCCCGATAGTTGGGAGACTTTAGTTGTTTCTTTGAGCAACTCCGCTCCAGATGGTGTGCTTACGATGAAGCATGTAACCAGCAGCATTCTAAATGAAGAAACAAGGAGAAAGTCTCTTGGTGCTACTAGTTCACAAGTGCTAGTGATGGGAGACAGGGGCAGACAGAAGAACCGTAACAAATGGCAGGACAGGTCAAAATCTAGGTCCAAATCAAGACCAAAGATGACTGGTAAATGCTTTCACTGTGGTATTCCAGGGCACAAGAAGATTGATTGCAGAAAATGGAAAGAACAAAAAGAACAGAAAAAGAAGACTCAAGAGAATGCGAAGCCAAAAGAGTACACTGCAGTTGCTTCAGATGATGAGGTAGTGTCATTTTTATCTGAAGAAAATGATTGTCTTACCGTTCAAAATGATGATTCTACATGGATTTTAGATACAGGGGCATCATATCATGCCACACCATGTAGAGAGTTGTTCTTCTCCTACAGATCAGGTGATTTTGGAGTAGTTCACATGGTCAACAGTGACACTTCGAAGATTGTTGGGATAGGAGATGTTTGCATTCAGACGAGCACATGATGTAAGTTGACTTTGAGAGATGTGAGACATGTTCCAGACTTGAGAATGAATTTGATTTCTGCAGGAAGACTAAGTGAAGATGGATATTGCACTTCGTTTAGTCAAACAGGTTGGAAACTTACCAAGGGGGCACTAGTGTTGGCTAAAGGTGACAGATTTGGCTCTTTGTATGGGATGAAGACTCGAATCAGTAGTGTGGATGTCAATGCAGTTACTGGTGGTACTTCGTCAGATTTGTGGCATAAGAGGTTAGGTCACATGAGTCAAAGAGGAATCGACTTGCTCACCAAAAAGAATTTGTTACCAAAGGCAGATGGTGCACAGGTATCTCCATGTGATCATTGTTTGGTTGGTAAGTTGCATCGAGTTTCCTTTCAGAAAAAGCGCTCTTCAAAAACTAAACATGTATTAGATTTAGTTTATTCAGATGTATGTGGACCTATAAATGTAACATCTAAAGGTGGAGCATCCTATTTTGTTACATTTATTGATGATGCATCTAGGAAGGTGTGAGCATTTACGATGAAAAGCAAAAGTGAAGTAAGTAGTATCTTCATGACTTTTCATGTCGGTTGAGCGCGAGACTGGTAAGAAGATGAAGAGACTGCGTACAGATAATGGTGGTGAGTACATAACATCTTATTTACGTGATTATTGTCTAAAGCATGGTATTAGACATGAAAAGACAGTTCCCTATACTCCTCAGCAGAATGGAGTGGCAGAAAGGATGAACAGAACTATAGTTGAGAGAGTTAGAAGTTTGCTATCTAGCTCTAAGTTACCTTAGTATTTTTGGGCAGAGGCAATGCGTACTGTAGTTTATTTGATAAACAGGTCTCCTTCAGTGTCTCTAGATGGTGATATTCCACAGAGAGTTTGGTCAAGTAAAGAGGTTAAGTATGATCACCTCAGAGTGTTTGGTTGCAAAGCGTTTATGCATGTACCTAAAGAACATAGGACCAAACTAGATGATAAAGCTATTCCTCTGATATTTCTTGGTTATGCAGATGATGAATTTGGTTACAGGTTATGGGATCCAAAGAATGACAAAATCTACAGGAGTCGTGATGTTGTCTTCAGAGAGGATCAGATGATTGAGGATGTCATGGGAGACACGAAGTCAGGTGTGAATGCTAGTGGTGTTCATGAGCCAACCTATGCAGAACCTGAAGAACTTTCATCTGAGCATGGTGAGACTGATGAAGATGTAGAGGAAGAGAAAAGAGAGACAAATGAGCAGTATACAGATGACAGCCCTATGGAGACTCAGACTGATCATGAACATGAGTTGGAGGGGGAGCTTCCTCCTCATTCAGAACCAATTGAGGAGCAATTGGGAAGAGGTAAAAGAACACGTATACCATCTACTAGATATTCTACTGATGAATATATTATGTTTATAGATAGTGGAGAACCAGAATCCTATGTAGAGGTGCTAGATGATATGCATAAAGATGAATGGAATCAAGCTATGCAGGAAGAGATGAATTCTCTATATAAGAATCACACTTTTGATTTTGTAGAGCTACCAAAAGGTAAGAAAGTGTTGCAGAACAAGTGGGTCTACAAGCTTAAAAATGAAGGTCAAGGCAAGTTGAGATACAAAGCTCGGTTAGTGGTGAAAGGTTTCAAGCAAGAAAAAGGTATTGATTTTGATGAAATTTTTTCTCCTGTTGTTAAAATGTCATCTATCAGGGTAATACTTGGTTTAGTGGCATGTCTAGACTTGGAGTTGGAGCAGTTAGATGTAAAAACTGCTTTTCTTCATGGAGATCTAGATGAAGAAATCTACATGATACAGCCTGAAGGTTTTGTGGTTGCCAGGAAGAAACATATGGTTTGTAAGTTGAAGAAGAGTTTGTATGGTCTTAAACAAGCACCTAGACAGTGGTACAAGAAATTTGATGCATTTATGATAAATCAAAAGTATCGCATGTCAGCAGTAGATCATTGTGTCTACATCAGAGAGTTCTCATCAGGTAACTTCATTATCTTGTTGTTATATGTAGATGACATGCTTATTGTTGGACAAGATTGTCAATTGGTTAACCAATTGAAGAAGGATATGAACAAATTCTTTGATATGAAGGACTTGGGGCCAGCACAACAATTGTTAGGCATGAGGATTGTTCGTGATAGGAAGACCAAGAAGTTATGGTTATCACAGGAGAAATACATTGATAAGGTGCTTAGCAAGTTCAGCATGAAAGATGCCAAAGCAGTAAGTACACCTTTAGCAGCACATTTTAAATTGAGAAATGAGCAATGTTCATCCTCAACAGATGAGAAAGAAAGAATGGAGAATGTTCCATATGTCTCCGCAGTAGGGAGTCTCATGTATGCTATGGTTTGCACCCGCCTAGACTTGGCTTATGCAGTTGGTGTAGTTAGCAGGTTCTTGTCAAATCCAGGCAAGGAGCATTGGGCAGCAGTGAAGTGGATCCTAAGGTATCTGAAAAGTACTTCCAATTACTGTTTATGTTTTGGTGAATCTAACCCAGAGATACAAGGATTTGTTGATGCAGACATGGCAGGTGATTTGAACTCTAGGAAGTCTCTTTTTGGTTATGTCTTTACTTTTGCAGGGGGAGCTGTATCATGGCAGTTTAGGTTGCAGAAGTGTGTTGTTCTTTCCACCACAGAGGCAGAATATATTGCAGCAACTGAAGCTTGTAAAGAGTTGTTGTTGATGAAGAGTTTTCTTCATGATATAGGCCTTAGTCAGAAGATCTATGTGTTGCATTGTCATAGCCAAACTGCTATACATTTGGCGAAGAATTCAGTGTTCCACTCAAGGACCAAGCACATTGATGTCAGATATAATTGGATTCGTGATGTGCTTGAGCAGAAACTGATTCAGTTGGAGAAGATACAGACAGAGAAGAATCCTGCAGATATGATGACGAAGTCTCTACCTAAGAAAAAACATGACATGTGTAGAGACTTAGTTGGAATGACTGCCTTTAAGGCAGTGTATTAATTTTTGTTCATTTTGCAGGTATGATCCCTCTCTTGAGGCTGGAGGGGGAGTTTGTTGGGTTGGGTCCAGCCTCAATGGACCCGACCCGATCCGACCCGTCACTTAAGTGACGGGCGGAGGAAAAGGAAGGGCACCCGATGGGTGCCCATTGCTCTTGACGCCTCTCTCTCTCTCTATCGTGGGGTTTTCTTTTGGGGAAAAAGAAAACGGGAGGTTCTTGTGGCTGCTCAAACAAGAGGAGAAGGAGAAGGAGAAGGAGAAGAAGAAGGCAAGGAAGAGAAGAAGGAGGATCGCAGCAAGGTTGAGCGTGGGATCGGCACGCCAAGAAAAAAGAGGAAAGACAAAGAAGAAAGAAAATGAAGGGAGTTTTCATTGGGTGATTTCTTTCTTGAATCTTTGGGGCTCTTTCTTTTATTCGTATAAGAGATTGTTACTGTTCTCTTGAGTTCTCTTAAAACAGTAGGGATATTGTTGCTCGTGTATTTGGCTCCCTTTCTTGATATATAGAAAGTCTCTCTTGCCCGTGCTTTTTTACCTCATTATTGGGGGTTTTTCCACGTAAATTGGTGTTTCTTATTTTTCTGCATTTCTAGAATATATCTTGAATATATTGCTGCAATAGTGGTGTTGGAAACTCATTTTATGCACGCTGCCCTATAATTCCGAATTTCAGCAATTTTATATTGGTTTGGCCTTTTTAATTGTTGTCGAAACATTCTTTTGGGGGATACGACTATAACAAAATGAGTTCCCATTTTCCATGTTAAATAGAAATATGGAATTTCTAAGTCGATCATCGGCTTAATGAGCTATAACCTACAAAAAATGAAAATGAGCAGAGACTCGGTCACTGCGTAACGTTGTGTCTGGTGTCTCCTACTTAGTGGGTAAATCCCATGTCATGCGGGTGTAGGTGCTGGTGCAACATTTTTCAAAAAACCATGGGTACAGCTGCAGCGGGTGCATATATATATATATATATACAAAAAATAAAACTAGTAATAAAATTGTTTACAAGTTATAAAAATAACAACTAATTATTAACAAAACTGTGATTCTATCAACGATTCGATCAAAAAAAGAAGTAATTTGGTTGTTGCTACGCCCCAAGCCGCACTCAAGCTGCACCCGATGCGACTCAAGTGCAGCAACCTTTTTGAAGAGTTCTAGTTAGGTTAAATCGATACTCTTGGTGGAAGAAATCTATATAGATATGGCCGATAGGGTGGTGCCGTGCTAAGTTCCATGGGTTCAGCATTTGACTTAACATCTGGTTTAACATATCAAGCAGATCGATGAAGGGATGCCAGGAGACACGACTAAGATTTTAACTTCTAGCACTAACTTATGTGACTAAATTATTAATTTCACAAATACCTACACGCTAACCCTATGAGTTCTT
The DNA here is from genome assembly GCA_011799765.1 of Nymphaea thermarum. Taxonomy (NCBI): domain Eukaryota; kingdom Viridiplantae; phylum Streptophyta; class Magnoliopsida; order Nymphaeales; family Nymphaeaceae; genus Nymphaea; species Nymphaea thermarum. The sequence goes on from JAANDH010000026.1 coordinate 89,290, forward strand.
TAAGGTGAATGCCCTGTTCATAAATCCTGCAACCTGTAAATAACAGTCTGGGATCACTGTTATTCAGGTATTAAGGTCTCTTATCGTGAATGCTTGGGCATGTGTGTGTGTGTGTGTGTGTGTGTGAGAGAGAGAGAGAGAGAGAGAGAGAGAGAATGAGAGAGATTTCTAAATCTTTTTAAATGTTGATCTCGCAAGTTTCTAACTATTTGATATGGTTGTTTTATGTATCTGTCCTGTATGTAAGAGTTCTCGAAGCCCAAGGACATGAAGGTTATCATTGCAGTAGTGAGTGGTTTGCTGTCTTTTTTCTTGTTGATATTATTGGTTGTTGGCATTCTATGGAAGGTCGGGTATCTGCGCAGGCAAGAAGAACCAGGTAATTCTACATCATGCAATCGCATGCTTTAAGACCTTGTTGTCTTTGGCTTCTGATTTCGTACCCTAAATACCTGCAATGAATTAGCATTTGAATATACTCTGTTTTTGTGACTGTTTTCATTTATGTTGATTTAGAGTACAAACTTTATATTGGCATTTTTAAAATTAGTTTGAAATGTCGGCACAAACTTAACTTTTGGTGTTCTTCATTTTTTTATGTTTCTTCATACATCAGTGAACATGAAGCATGAGAGTCAACTACCCGATTCACTAGCTCAGCATTTCTTAGCCATTAGCTCTAATAATACATTTTGGAATAGTCCTCCTCGGAATGCTGGACTATGACCCCCGTATGGATATTTTGCAGCCTCTCGCATTCCTTTTACTTTCTTTGTAGCTCACCATTTTCTTGACCTAAACATGCAGCTTTTCCAGAACTTGACAAAGTTGACCTTCAAACTGGTTCCTTCACTCTGAGACAAATTAAAGCAGCCACAATGAACTTTGATGCTGTTAACAAGATTGGGGAAGGAGGTTTTGGATCTGTTTACAGGGTAAGTTTTCTTCCTCACTGTCTGAGGCACATGCCTTTACGTGAACAAGACTTTTCTTGTGAATAGGTTACAATAGCTTCACATTCAGATAACTATGTCATACGGACTCTTTAAAAAGAGTGCAGCACCCACATCAATGCGACACAGATGCAGGTGCGGGTTCGACTCGCACCCCAGCCGAACCCTATGTTATTCTCTTTAAGAAAAAGTTTTCCTTCTTTTTTTTCTTCTCTCTCCCCTCTTTCTTTATTTACAGTAACAAAAGTAAAAAAGAAAAAAGACAAATTAAGCTAAAATACAACCATATAATTATATATGTACTATGAATACATATATTTATGTATATAATATATAGATATATATACACCCTTGCCGCACCTCCACATCCCACTTTTTGGGATGTGCCGCACCGGCACCTGCATCTGCACTCGCACTGGCACCCATACCCCACAGGCGTGTGACATAGCCACATACTCAATGGGACCAAGTGAGTCTGTCAAATTCATGAAACGTGCCACCAGTTTAACCAATAAATAGAGCTCTTTCAACTAATCAGTACTGTTCTTTGCGACAAATGGTTCCCCATTCATTCTTGGACAAATGTTCCACCCCTGTCAATGGATTCCTGATCTTCACTGACTTTTGGGAGGATTTGCCTAGAAGTAGCTTGATCACTTTAATGATCACAGTTATGAATGTGAAGCTTNCAAGGACAATAAACTGAAACTGGACTGGCCTACACGGCGTAACATTTGCATTGGAATAGCTAGAGGTCTGGCATACCTTCATGAAGAGTCCACTTTGAAGATTGTGCACAGAGACATAAAATGTACCAACATTCTGCTTGACAAGGATTTGAATGCTAAAATATCAGATTTTGGGCTTGCCAAGCTTGATGAAGAGGAAGACACACATATCAGCACCCGCATTGCTGGAACATTGTAAGTTACAGTCTTGAATTTGATGGCACGTTTAAACTGCATATGTGGAATCTCTTAAACGCTATGCCACGGAGATTCTTCACTTTGACGCCCGCATCATGTCCCCTTATTATGGAAGTTGCATTGGAAATATCCATAAAATTTTCTGAGCCAGCATCAGTAGCATAACATCAAGTAGCTTAGCTGGACAGAAGTCCAATGTGTTTAGCAAGACAGACTGCTTCACTTGGAGGCCCATAAGAGACAAACCACGATTTTTTTCATTGGCAGCACAGACACTTAATAGTGCCTAGCAACAGCATTCTCAGGGTATGAATTTCTTTCTTAGAAAAACACTTTTGTTGTGCAACTGCAGTGGATATATGGCACCAGAATATGCGATGCGAGGTCATCTAACTTACAAGGCAGATGTTTACAGCTTTGGAGTCGTCGCTCTTGAAATTGTTAGTGGAAAGTCTAATGCAAGCAGCAAGCAAGGAGAAGAAGGTTATTACCTTCTAGACGAGGTATGTCTATTCTTCCTTGAGTTTGAGAATTTGTTATCGTTTGCCATTCCGCTGATTCACGGCTGTTTTTCTTAGGCATTTCTCCTTCAAGACCGAGGGAACCTTCTAAAGATTGTGGACCCCGAATTGGGTTCAAACTACTCCAAGGAAGAAGCCATGATTATGCTTAATGTGGCTCTTCACTGCACCAATTCGTCCCCTTCTCTTCGGCCAACAATGTCAATAGCATTGAGCATGCTTGAAGGTCGATTAGCCGTGGAACCTCTGCCTCCACCACCAGCATCATCTGCCCACTTAAGAAATAGAAAGCCTAGAGAATTTTCTCAGACCAGAAAGCCGAGTCGAAGCCAGAGTTGGAGCTACAGCCATTCGATGGAAATGCAGTGGACCGGATCCTCTATTTCTGGTCCTCAACCTTGTGATGATAGTGAGCATCTTTTGGCAGAAAGTTCCCTGGAAATCTACCGGTCACCATGAGCAAAGTTGTGTGACTTCTCTGTGGTTGCCTCAGTTGCAAGTGTCGCTCCGGTGATTGGTGTAGGACCTGTTGGAGCAGGCAGAATACATGCACTAGAAGGTCCGAACTATAAATACTTTTAATGATTTTATAAATACATGCTTGTAGCTGATCAGAATATGTGCATGAAAGCCTATTTAAATACATATTTGACAGAAACCAGTTCATCCCACGGTCACTATAAGGTCTATGCTCAACGGTGGTGGTGATCAGCCGAAAAGAAAACCAAATTATACAGCTATCCATGCCATGATCGTTGCATTTTGATTACTGGTGCTACATTATTCAATATTGGATTATCGTCCACTCCCTGCGCTGGCGCCGTTTGTCTCGGTTTTGAGAGCTATGGCTTCTTCAGGTTCAGAGGTGAATCAGCAGTCCGCATGTCTCCCATTGTGGCCATCACAGTGGCCGCCGGTGACATGCAGAAAGCAGGTTAATGCAAATAACTTTAATGCGAGATCTCCAACTTAGATCAACGTCTCCGGGGGCAGGCTCCGTTGGCAATTGAGATTTTTCGGGTGTTGGGATTCCTAGGGGAGTCATCTAGCAATAACTCAGAATTCAAAGCACTAGGTCACTGCAAATTCAAACCACGAGATCACTCCAAGCATGAGAACATCTCCCCGCAAGCTTCTCAATGAGGTAAGAATGGTGAAGATGATTCAGTCGACCCCAATATCACCCCGCAGGATGTCGGTGGGAATGGAGACGATCGATCGGAAGACAAGGGCGTTAGCCAGGCGGAAACCATCACGGGGAATTGCAGCAAGACGGCCGACGCCGATTTGAATACCTGATTGATGCCACCGAGGAACAGATTGCCTTGTGCCCAAGTAGGTGATCTGTTGCCTCTCCTCTACTGACGGGCGAATGCTGCGAGGGAGCTCCACCATCTGCCTGGTGGCCGGATTGAGCCCCAACAACGTAATGTCGTGACTTAACACTTCCACCTACTCCTTCTGTGCCAGGGATCTCAATGGATCAAACGGGAACTGAATACCCTCTTTTGGATGTTCACATATTTGGATTTGAATTAGGATTCAAATACAAAAAAAAAAAATTACACCATGTTTGAATCCAAAATCTTATTTAATAATCTGAATCTGATCTAAATTTGATTTTTTGATTTACACCTGACCCAAAATACAACTTCGAAAATGTATGGATATTGGGTATAAGACATTTGCTTAAAACTAAACTTAATATGAATCTGAATCCAAATCCAACCAGAAAGTACTTAAATTTGAACTTGAATTCCAGTCCGATTGGGTTTCATTTCTTAAATCCAAATCTGATCTGATTTATTAAAAAGATTGCAAACTTTTTTCTCACATCCGATTTATTTGAAGCGGCTCCATTGGATATCAGATCTAAATTAGATGTACGCCTACGTCACTTCCCCAAAACAAATTAGATGAAGCAAATGCTTCCAATGCATGCAGGACTCATTGTTTCAACACAAAAAAGAATGATATCGTTATAAATCAAAGTGACACATTCAATAAGATTCAACATGAAAATAACACAACTACTTGGATCGCATTACTAATGAAAAAATGGATTGCTGAAAATTTGTTCACATTGCAGTAGGTAAGTGACAATGCATTTTCGGGAAAGGTTCCTGATATTATTGGGAAGTGGACAAAGATAAATACTATGTTAGTCCTGTTGCTTCTGCATTAATGGTTACAAAAGGATCTTTATGAACTTTCTGCTGAAGCTTCATTGTTCTCCCAAGAGAAATTCGAGGCACTAAACTTTCGGGGCCCATACCCTCTGACAGAAGCAACTTGACAAGACTATCAAAGTTGTATGTTCTGTGATTAAGTTAATCCATTCTTTGCTGTCATCTATGGTAGTAGATATCACAAAATATAGAATGGAACCAGTTCAAAATTCCCTGACATAAGCAAAAATGACTACCCTGGAAACAGAGTACTGTGTTACCTAATGCATAAACATATGCAGTATAATCTTATGGTTAGGGTATTGCGGCACTGTATGATATCAAACTCCTGAATATATTGGTCAACTGAACTTGAAAATACTGCAAGTAATTACCATGTAAAGATTGAACTGAAAAATGGTAGGTGGATTATTCTGGTGTTTATCAAGTGACTGCTTATGTTTTTCTTTTTTCGTGCAGGGACGAAGGTTGAGCAACCTGACAGGTGAGGTGCCAAAATCTTTAGGAGAAGTAACTAAGTTAAAGTTCTTGTGTGCACACTTTTAAATTATCGATTTTCTTTTCTAACTGTTAGATGCCATGCAAACATTGTTACAAGCAACACATTCACTGCAGGTTTCAGACAAACAACAGCCTGATCAGCCCCTTAAAATATGCAGAATTGACAAGAACAAGGGCACCTCAACAGTATGTTTCAACTTGGTAGATGTGCTTTATCCTTCCAGAGTTGCATGTTCTTGTGTTGATGATGAAGTGCTATTTTTCTTTCGTAATGTATATGTTCTCTGCTAGATTCGTTGCTCACTTGTTCTTCCCTTAAATTCATTAAATGTTGGGACTGATTCTGATTCGTGGCAGGTTGTACTGCGTGCTTTATGCCTACCAGGAGTTGATTGAAATCTGCAATACCTTTCATTGGATACGTAATGTTGCACTTCTTTTTTCGTTCCGCAGTTCGTGTTTCCCATGTAGGTTGCATTATTTGCCATCACATCCGATTACAAGCAAGAAAATCGATTCTGCATCTGTTTCTGGTCCTGTTCTCCTGATCCTGTAATTGAACCCAAGATTACAAAACTTTTATTCATTTAAAAAACGAATAAAAATTAATAAAGATTAGTTATTAAGTCATGATCAATCCCAAGTTGCATTGTTTTGAAACACAATGTTTTATGAATATGTTGTAGAAGGGGTAGTTTGGGATTGTTATTGTCTCATGAATATGAATGTGCTTCAAAAATTAGAGCAGATTCATGGAACATTTGTTTCAGTATTTCATGAATTTGTCGTTTTTTTTGGGGCAGATGCTGCGAAACGGCCATAACACAAGGGAGTGCGTAAGTTAAGAAGACGGGAGTTTATCATCATGAATTGAGCATATTGACCGAATGTAAATTGGTCGATTTAAATTAAAAGATTCATGAAACATTGTCAAACTTTGGTGGTATAACATAAACATGTTTAAGTTTGAGTAACGCCATTCTATTGATTATAATAACTTCAAACTTAATTTTGTTTTTGCTGAGCCTTCAAAAGTTGATCATGTCCTGTAAAATTTTCCTTTTATTTTTTGTTATTAAGTAATTAGATATAAACAAAATTAAATTAAAAGATCAATGCGTCCAGCTGTGTGGGAAGTCATTCAAGATTTACAAGTCCATGTGCTTTCCCAGTATTTGTCTTGGAAAACTATAAAAGCCACCTAACTTTTTAGGTAACTATCAAATCATGACACGATTTTTGGAATAAGTTCAAAAGAGTTGGCCCGGAATGGGAAACGCACTGAAATAATAAAAAAAAAGTAATTCATAAAAAGAGTGCAGCACCCACATCAATGCGACACAGATGCAGGTGCGGGTTCGACTCGCACCCCAGCCGATCCCTATGTTATTCTCTTTAAAAAAAAGTTTTCCTTTTTCTTTTTCTTCTCTCTCCCCTCTTTCTTTATTTACAGTAACAAAAGTAAAAAAAAAAAAGACAAATTAAGCTAAGATACAACCAAATAATTATATATGTACTATGAATACATATATTTATATATATATATATAATATATATATATACACCCTTGCCGCAACTCTACATCCAACTTTTTGGGATGTGCCGCACTGGCACTGCATCTGCACTTGCACTGGCACCCACACCCTGCATGCGTGTGACATAGCCAGATACTTCATAAAACGTGCCACCAGTTTAACCAATAAATAGAGCTCTTTCAACTAATCAGTACTGTTCTTTGCGACAAATGGTTCCCCATTCATTCTTGGACAAATGTTCCACCCCTGTCAATGGATTCCTGATCTTCACTGACTTTTGGGAGGATTTGCCTAGAAGTAGCTTGATCACTTTAATGATCACAGTTATGAATGTGAAGCTTNCAAGGACAATAAACTGAAACTGGACTGGCCTACACGGCGTAACATTTGCATTGGAATAGCTAGAGGTCTGGCATACCTTCATGAAGAGTCCACTTTGAAGATTGTGCACAGAGACATAAAATGTACCAACATTCTGCTTGACAAGGATTTGAATGCTAAAATATCAGATTTTGGGCTTGCCAAGCTTGATGAAGAGGAAAACACACATATCAGCACTCGCATTGCTGGAACATTGTAAGTTACAGTCTTGAATTTGATGGCACGTTTAAAGTGCATATGTGGAATCTCTTAAATGCTATGCCACGGAGATTCTTCACTTTGACACCCGCATCATGTCCCCTTATTATGAAGTTGCATTGGAAATATCCATAAAATTTTCTGCGCCAGCATCAGTAGCATAACATCAAGTAGCTTAGCTGGACATAAATCCATTGTGCTTAGCAGGACAGACTGCTTCACTTGGAGGCCCATTAGACACAAATTTTGCATTGGCAGCACAGACACTTAATAGTGCTATCAACAGCATTCTCAGGGTATGAATTTCTTTCTTAGAAAAACACTTGTGTGCAACTGCAGTGGATATATGGCACCAGAATATGCGATGCGAGGTCATCTAACTTACAAGGCAGATGTTTACAGCTTTGGAGTCGTCGCTCTTGAAATTGTTAGTGGAAAGTCTAATGCAAGCAGCAAGCAAGGAGAAGAAGGTTATTACCTTCTAGACGAGGTATGTCTATTCTTCCTTGAGTTTGAGAATTTGTTATCATTTGCTATTCCGCTGATTCACGGCTGTTTTTCTTAGGCATTTCTTCTTCAAGACCGAGGGAACCTTCTAAAGCTTGTGGACCCCGAATTGGGTTCAAACTACTCCAAGGAAGAAGCCATGATTATGCTTAATGTGGCTCTTCACTGCACCAATTCGTCCCCTTCTCTTCGGCCAACAATGTCAATAGCATTGAGCATGCTTGAAGGTCGATTAGCCGTGGAACCTCTGCCTCCACCACCAGCATCATCTGCCCACTTAAGAAATAGAAAGCCTAGAGAATTTTCTCAGACCAGAAAGCCGAGTCGAAGCCAGAGTTGGAGCTACAGCCATTCGATGGAAATGCAGTGGACCGAATCCTCTACTTCTGGTCCTCAACCTAATGATGATAGTGAGCATCTTTTGGCAGAAAGTTCCCTGGAAATCTACCCGTCACCATGAGCAAAGTTGTGTGACTTCTCTATGGTTGCCTCAGCTGCTAAATACTTAATATGTTCATCTTAACTTTTAATGATTTTATAAATACATGCTTCTAGCTGATCAGAATATGTGCATGAAAGCCCATTTAAATACATATTTGACAGAAACCAGTTCATCCCACGGTCATTATTAGGTCTATGCTCAACGGTGGTGGTGATCAGCCGAAAAGAAAACCAAATTATACAGCCATCCATGCCATGATCGTTGCATTTTGATTACTGGTGCTACGTTATTCAATATTGGACTATGGTCCACTCCGCGCCACGGCGCCATTCGTCTCGGTTTTGAGAGCTATGGCTTCTTCAGGTTCAGAGGTGAATCAGCAGTCCGCATGTCGCCCACGATGGCCATCACTGTGGTGACCGGTGAGATGGAGAAAAAAGGTTAATGCAAATAACTTTAATGCGAGATCTCCAACTTAGATCAACTTCTCCGGGGGCAGGCTCCGTACGCAATTGATATTTTTCGGGTGTTGGGATTCCTAGGGGAGTCATCTAGCAACAACTCAGAATTCAAACAACTAGATTACTGCAAGTTCAAACCACTAGATTACTCCAAACATGAGAACATCTCCGTAAGCTTCTCAATGAGGTAAGAATGGTGAAGATGATTCAGTCGACCCCAATATCACCCCGCAGGATGTGGGTGGGAAAGGAGACGATTCGATCGGAAGACAAGGGCGTTGGCCAGACGGAAACCATCACAGGAAAATGCAGCAAGACGGCCGACGCCGATGTAAATACCTGATTGATGCCACCGAGGAACAGATTGCATTGTACCCAAGTAGGTGATCTGTTGCCTCTCCTCTACTGACGGAGGAATGCTGCGAGGGAGCTCTATTATCTGCCTGGTGGCCGGATTGAGCCCCAGCAACGTAATGTCGTGACTTTTAACGCGTCCGCCTCTTCCTTCCGTGCCAGAGATGCCTATGGATCAAACGCGAACTGAACATACTCTTTTGGATGTTCACATATTTGGATTTGAATTAGGATTTAAATAAAAATTTAATCTGATTTATTAAGATCGGATTTCAAACTTTTTTCTCACATCCGATTTATTTGAAGCGGCTCCATTGGATATCAGATCTAAATTAGATGTACGCCTACGTTACTTCCCCAAAACAAATTAGATGAAACAAATGCTTCCAATGCATGCAGAACTTATTGTTTCAACACAAGAAAGAATGATATCATTATAAATGAAAGTGACACATTCAATAAGATTCAACATGAAAATGCTATTAAATTCCTGAATACATTGGTCAACCGAAAAACTTGAAAATACTGCAAGTAATTACCATGTAAAGATTGAACTGAAAAATGGTAGGCGGATTATCCTCTCTAAGAACAGCTGGTGTTTATCAACTAACTGCTTATGTTTTTCTTTTTCTCCCAGAGATCTAAGGTTTAACCACCTGACAGGTGAGGTGCCAAAATCTTTAGGAGAAGTGACTAAGTTAGTATGCTTCTAGATTATCGAATTTCTTTTCTAACTGGTAGATGCCATGCAAACATTGTTACAAGCAACACATTCACTGCAGGTTTCAGACAAACAACAGCCTGATCAGCCCCTTAAAATATGCAGAATTGACAAGAACAAGGGCACCTCAACAGTATGTTTCAACTTGGTAGATGTGCTTTATCCTTCCAGAGTTGCATGTTCTTGTGTTGATGATGAAGCGCTATTTCCTCTGCATCTTCTTTTCTTTCGTAAAGCATCTGTTCTCTGCTGCTCACTTGTTCTTCCCTTAAATTCATTAAATGTTGGGACTGATTCTGATTCGTGGGCAGGTTCTGCGTGCTTTATACCTACCAGGAGTTGATTGAAATCTGTAATACCTTTCATTGGATGCGTAGTATTGCACTTTTTTTTTTTCTTTCCGCAGTTCGAGTTTCCCGTCTAGGTTGCATTCTTTGCCATCACATCCGATTACGAGCAAGAAAAACATTCTGCTTGTTCATGCTGCATCTGTTTCTGGTCCTGTTCTCCTGATCCTGTAATTGGACCCAAGATTACAAAACTTTTATTCATTTAAAAAATGAATGAAAATGAATAAGGATTAGTTATTAAGTCATGATCAATCCCAGGTTGCATTTTTTTTTAAACACAATGTTTTATGAATATGTTCTAAAATGGGTAGTTTGGGATTGTTATTGTCTCATGAATATGAATGTGCTTCAAAAATTAGAGCATATTCATAGAACATTTGTTTGAGTGTTTCATGAATTTATTAATTTTTTTTGGGGCAGACGCTGTGAAACGGCCATAACACATTTATCTAACATTATTCGAAAAACCACAATATTTCTATTATTAAATGCTCCTCAAACATTAAAATTTTCCTTTTATTTTTTGTTATTAAGTAATTAGACATAAAACAAAATTAAATTAAAAGATCAATACGTCCCGCTGTGTTGGGAAGTCATTCAAGTTTTACAAGTCCATGTCCTTTCCCAGTATTTGTCTTGGAAAACTATAAAAGCCACCCAACTTTTTAGCTAAATGTCAAATCATGACACGATTTGGAAGAAGTTCCGAAGAGTTGCCCCGGAATGGGAAACGCATTGAACTAATAAAAAAAAAAGTAATTCATAATACTGCTCCTCTTAATCAAAGTTTTCTCTAAAAGAAGGACATAGTTTTGATTAAAAGAGGTAATTTTTGTGAATATTTATTCTTTCATTTTTTGAGAATTTCTCGTCAAAATTAAATGTCGACCTATTGTTTTTAAAACTTGAACCAGAGTTTGTTATTCGCCGAAAAGTTAAGTGGCTTAGTTTATGAGTTTTCCTTTCTTTTTCGCATTTTGGCCTTGAGATTTTTTTTACTGCAGTTACAAAAAGTGCCGGCAAAGTCCTTTTCTCATTATTGGATGTCTATTATTAGATTTAACTTTTACTGGAGCAAAATAATTGTGGCAAATCCTCTCATGTTTATCCTTAAATTTTTTTTATTTCTTAGTGACCTTTTCCTAGAAAAAGTGCCGGCAAAGTCCTTTTCTCACTATTGGATGTCTATTATTAGATTTAACTTTTACTGGAGCGGAGCAAGGTAATTGTGGCAAATCCTCTCATATTTATCCTTTTTTTTTTTATTTCTTAGTGACCTTTTCTTTAATCTTCATCGTCTTTTGCAACATATTCTTTTCGTGGCCACATCGTTTTACCATTATCTCCTTACTTATGTTTTTAAACTAAAAAAAATTAAAATTAATTTTTAAGATATTAAAAAAGGTTGACGACTGCCTGTGATTAATCCTTCATGATCTCTCCCTCTTCTTGTTTCTTTCTTTTTCTTCTTCACTCAAAGTTTTTCTAAAAATTTGCAAGAACCATTGCAATTTTTAGCAGAGCAAAGCACGTAGTTTAAAATGAAAAAGAAAATCTCGTGACAAGTTTTTTGAACTATCCTCGAGTAAATCAAGTCAAACAAACTCGACTCAGCTCATGTGCAGACCTATGCATGGGCACTGTCTAAAGAGGAGAGAAGAGAAACTTTTCAAGACTTACAAAACCAAGAACAGGTTCGGATTAATAAAATTACCACAGTTAAAAACTCAAATCCAATAAGCTAAGAATGAATATCATACAGGTTCACAGCCCTGTCTGAAGCTGGTCCAAGAGTGTTCCCATCATATAAAGAATGATCAAGCTGTCGATTTCTACATAATGTAATGTCACCTAACGCAAGATGCCAAGAGCTGTTGTCCCACATCAATGGTCCTTGGACAATAAATTATTCAGCAAAAGGAGCAAGGTAAAATCATGGAGAACGAACAGTTTCGTGGAAAATGGTGCCGGAGAACTCGAGTTTTGTATCACTATCAAGGAAAGAGAAGATGTCGAATATATAGACTATACCCACACAAATTACGAGCCATTTCCCTCGATTTCAAACATATATGAAGCTATCTTTTTAAAAGTTGAAAGTACTAATTTTATTTTACATGGTATTTTATGAATCTTTTAGTGGTGTGTTTGATTGACTCAGAGTCAGATCTCCCCCTCATGAGATTTGAAGTTTAGCAAACTGTCAATCTGTGGACTAAAGATTTCTAATCCTCAAAAGGAGATATTTCCACGGATTAGAGCTCCAAAGTTCACAACCGTCAGAAGAGAGAAAACCCTCAACATGCGGAGGGTTTCTCTACGTGTGAGAGTAAAACCTTTAGCGGCCAGAGACAGAAAGTGAGAGAGACGACAAAATGAGAATTCATCTAAGACAAAAACAGTGACAAAGTGTCACCAAATGCATCTTTTGACCAATGCATCAAATGCGAAGGGTTAGGTGAACATCTGCCTTCATTATCACATCGAATAGAAGCGACACTCTGTTATGTCCTTGAACATGCGAATGTTGTGCTCTTCTCAAACTTTCCACCAACAGCAAATGAGCCAAGACTGCAAAGCCAAATGTCAGCCACTGCTAATTGAAGGTGAAGGTGAAAAGAGAAGAAGGTACCTCGGGAAGAGAGGTTTATATGAGGGAAAGAAGGTCGGGCGGTGACAAGCAGCCAACAGAAAAAAGGGGCAATGAACAAAAAGGTGGTGTCTCGACTCCACTGCAAAGAGGTAAATGAGACACTGGTCAGTTAGATAGCTCTCAAGAGGTTGTAGATGATCTAAAATATTGCCTGACAAAAAACATAGCGCAGGTGAAAGGACGGAGAACCAAAGAACATGGTGGAAAAGGAGATAACAAAAGGCCAAACTAATCAAATGGCAGCCGAGAGACTCTACAACTGAAACATGTTTCAGCAAAAAAGTGTTGTCACGTTGTCGTCATCGCTGGTCATGGACGGTGCTTCCACCGACAGAGAGAGAGAGAGAGACCTGGCTGAATTTGGTCACCACCGGTCATTGATGGTTCCGGACGGTGCTTCCACCTACAGAAGAGAGAGAGAAGGAGAGAGTGACATGACTGACTTTGGCCGCCACCTCCGCCACCTTCTTCCCACTCTCGCTCATCTCCTTCGTGGCCCTTCGTCTAGATCTCCTCTACTGCCTCTAGATGCATATCAAACGAGGTTTTCTTTAAATATCCCCGGATCTCTTAAATCAGCCCCTCAATGTTAGCAAAATTATCCGAGGACTTTGATTTAGTGCATGTTTCATAGTCACAAATAATGTCTTGGAGTTTTAAACGGCATGGTTTTTCTTGGATATAATACAGTGAGCTTAAAGAAAACAAGAAAAATATGAAAAAAATATAGTAAATTTTTAAAATGTTTAAAAAGCTAAAAATGATGGAAAAATAAAATAAGTGAGAAACTAATAACACATACATCAAAAGATAAGTAGATTTATAACAAATAAAAAAAATTGTTTGACATTAAAAAAATTGAATCAAAAGATGGATTGAAAATGCATTTTTTTCGTTTTTAACGTTTTTTTTCAAAAAAAAAAAACACTTTTCCTGTGACTATACTATGTTCTTAAACAATTGAATTGTAATTGTAATTGATAAGGTGTTACATATAATATTCTTAACACGAACAACAATCAACATCTCGACTTTGAAAAAGTAACCGGAAGCATCCTGTTTGGCCTTGTTAGGCAAATGCATGTGCATCAGTCTCTCTCTGTTGTTTATTTAGTTCATTGAAATTTGTCCGCAAGTGAGAAATTTTCTTTACTTTTCATTTTCACCACGACAATAAGCTTAATATATGTATGAAACACGTGACATGTAGATACCAAAACCATAGTCATACATTAAATGCATTTTTTCAAACAAGGCCAACCCTAATTGAGCTAGAGTTCGCATAAAAATAGCCTTTCTTTAAAAATAAAATGATATATAATGATATAACTAGTTTTCTAAAATATCAATTTTCATTTTTGCATGGGATCCGTTTACTCGCACTGCTTTGCAGCGAAAATAAATTATTGTTTTGTTAAATTAGTACTTACTATTATTGCTCTATTAATTTATCAGTTAATAACGCTAATATCCGCTTTTACAGGCTTTGCATACGTCAATATTTGTAAAAGTAAATGATAAATGAAGTGGGGTCTCGCTAACGGGAATTACGGGGCCCTCACTCGGAGTTGAGCGGGACAGTCTCTCTCTTGCTCCTGGCGCCGACCCCGGCGAAGCATGAATCGTTTTCTTGGTTGATCAAAAGTTGCACCCACCAGATTATTCTTTTTTCTTTGAGAAAACGATATCATGTTTTGCTCCTCACTCCCTCCTCCTTAAATTCAAACCATGATCATTAAATCTGGATTCAGGGCGCCATTACCAGAGAGAGAGAGAGAGAGAGAGAGAGAGAGAGAGCAGCGAAGGACGCAGGGGTTGGCGATTATGATATTGATGCTGATGATGGAGAAGCGGATATGGTCGACTACAAGTGATGGTGCTGGAGGTGATCACCGAATCCGAAGTCGATCCCTTCTCCTTTTCGGCTTCGTGGTCTGCATGGCGTTGGTTTTAGTCGCTAGTCCGTCTTCCGCGCAGACCCCCACACGCTTGGCTCCTGATGAAGGTAATCGCGGACAATTCAGAAGAATCGGATTTTTTGTTTTATACCGTCCTCTCTTTCTTTCATGGATGCTTATCGTCCTTTCACGGACAATTTGACCTCTCTAGTTTTGTTTCTTGTCTTTGTTTATCCGGGAAAGCGCGAGTTCCGTCTATCAACCTCGTAGAAACAGATCATATCAACGACTGTGACTACTCTCCTCGACAAGGGGAGTGTCGATCGTTGACGTGGTTCTAACCTTGTATTGAGATTGCCCGTTCCTAATGAAAGAAGAGAAACGGCACAGAGTTTCTCCGAGTCTAGACTTTGGACTCCATGTAGGTTGACCATGTTAATTTCTTGAGGGTTCAAAGAACGATCGCGAAATTCCGGAAACTCTGGTTCCGTCGACCTTGCTCTGTTTAATGTATTTTTGTTTTTTTTTGTTGCTTTGCTCCGGAAATTCCGGCTTCTTGGGGAACAAGCTGATCGGACAAATGGCCGTCCTGAAATGATAGGATGTCGCCATTTCAAGATTGCTTCGTTGGTGGCGATCGGTGGCCACCGGGAATCTTTGTGAAATGCCGATGGCAAGTCGCTGCTGTCCTATTACTTCTCAAATGCAAGACTCTGGTTTACGGCGTATACATTAAGAGCGACTCAAGCTTGCGAGCAATAAAATTGAAGAAATCTTGAGAATCTTGGAACTTTGCGATGGTCTTCACTGATACGGACAAGTTTTAGATGTTTGTTTTTCCTTGTATTTTTTCTACAAATTTGTATATTTTGCTATCCTTTTGGAATCATCTGACTTTTTATACGAGAAGAAACATAAATTAAGGAACGGTGAGATTTTTCTTGCCAACGAAATTTCAAAACGCAAATAGCGGCTCAAATGGTCTTAGGTTTGGCATGAATCAGGGCATGTCTAATTTGTATTTGCCATGCTACTTGATTTCAATGAAGTGCTCACGGGATTTTATAATGACTATTGTCACAGTGAGTGCACTTCGGCAAATAGCAAAGACCTTGGGCAAGACAGATTGGAACTTTGAAGTGGATCCCTGCAGCGGAGAATCGGGGTGGGCTACCCCCAATCTACAGGAAGGATTTGAGAATGATGTTACATGTACTTGCCCGGAAAACGTTACAGGTTACTGCCATATTAATAGCATGTATTCTCTCTCTCTCTCTCTCTCTCTCTCTCTCTCTCTCTCTCTCTCTCTCTCCCCCCCCCCCCCCCCCCCCTTTCATGGTTGACGTAGTTTATAAATTCTGAACTTTCGTTGTATACGCTGCTTTCACTTGCTAAACTAGTTTTTAGACTATCATGAAGTGACCTTTATATTCACGAGTTGCCCAGACAATACTTGATTAACAATTTAACACGAAAAAAAAAATAAATCAAGAAACTACGAAAGAGGCTAAAAAGAAACACAATACTATAGTCTATACCACTGCTAGATATAATTTAGAACCCTAATAGTCTCTCTCTCTTTCTTTCTCTCTCTCTTTTTCTACCATGCAAGCATATGGGTTCACATTGACTGATAATGTTATTACCATGCTATTGAATGGAAACCTGTGCCTGCAATGCAAGTCTTTTGGCACAACCGTTCTTCCCTTTAAAAAAAAAAATATCCATATGGATGTGCCCAACTAGAAATTTATAAGCCACACAAATTTAGAGAACAGGATTCTTATAAATTTCTACATGCGAAAAGGTTGTTCGCTTAGCGGATTCCCAGGTTCTTGATGATGAAGATCATTTTTGTATGGCTAGTTTGACAAAGAAAGCAGTTGGAACTATTTGGCTTTTTACTTGGTACAGCAACGTTATTAAGGTGTAATGTTTTTGTTTATCAGGATAATGTTTTGGTTATGACCACGTAGCAGTTCAACCTAATTTGGTATTATGAGTGCAGGGGACTTGGACTCAAAATCATGGTTCGTATTGTCACTATTTCACCTTAGGTCATGTTTTTTGTCTATGTCAAGTCAAGCAAAACAAATTTTGAAATGCAAAGATTTACTGAATGATTGGACATTGGCTATTCAAGCCACTGGAATGTCTAATTACATGTTATGATATTGAGATGCAGTATTACCAGCCTGTTTCCTTCACAACCTTTTTGTTAGAGTAACAAAGTTTTTGGGTTTTTGCTCAATCCTAATTATGTATGTATTTTTGTAGCTTAAAAAAAGAACATGCATTGGTTTAGCGTTTTTCTTGTTGATATTATTGTCTCCTTAGTTGTCAAAATCAACAGTTCATGTTTGCACTAGAAAAAGAGATGAAACTAAATGGGGATTTCATGTTGAATTGATTCAACTCAATGTATGATTTTAGTTGAATATGTGAAGATGAACACATTGTACGCTTGGGTTAATCAAAAAAGCAATGCGACTTCTTAGTGTTTGGGAGACTATCTATTTATATAGCATGTACATGCTATATATTAGTGTGACGAGCGCGATTTAGAAGCACCGTACTTTATGTGGCAGTTCTTGGTGGTCAGGCATGATATAACCATTTAGTGTTGACTGCAGAGTGCTCAAGAGACAAGGCCTCCAAGGAACACTACCGAAGGAACTGACGAGGCTGCCATTCCTTCGTCAATTGTAAAGGATTCCTCTTTCCTTCATCAAATACCATTATTTCTTTCTTGAATGAGGTTTGCCAAGTAATAGACGATTTTTGCTCATATACTGAACTTCTTTCTTCTTGTTGCTACCAGTGATGTCTCTTGCAATTACCTGAATGGAACAATACCAAAAGAATGGGGGGCCCTCCAAATTGCCCGTGTGTAAGCCACTTCATTGCGCTATTTCTTTCCTGCTTGGACTTCTATCTTGCTTTTACTGGGCTTTATACAAACAATGACGACATTGATGGAAAGAGAAAAATTAGTTTCGGAAGTTAGCTTTGTCATTACAAATTAGACAGCAAAAGGGTGAAGAAAAGTGAGTATTCAAAAGGAGCTATTGTGGTTGGTGAAGTCCCACGGACACCAGTTTCAGAACACAACTAGCACCTAGAAAAGTGCTTGCGTGGTTTGACAGCCCGTACACAACAACATAATCCTCTTTCTATATCTAAGAAGTCCATTGTGAACTTAAATTGCTTCAGAAGGAGAATGCAGTAGCTTACTAGAAACAGATAGAAATATGGAAATGTACATCTATTTTTTCAATCACGTCTTTGTTCATTTTTTGCCATTGTCTTGTCAAATAAGCTAAATGAGTAACTAGTGGTTATTCAAATGGTCACTGAATCATCTAGATTTCAGAAAAAGAAAAGTTAAAATGAAGATGAAACTCAATAGCATTCTTGTGTCCATTAAGGATCTTTGAAGTTCTTTGTCATTTTTGAAAAAGTTACAAAGGTAAAGATGACTACCCCTTCTTTCTGCTTTCTGAAAGTTTTAGATCTTTATGACATCCTCTAGTGTCTCTCTTTCATGGGCTGCATGTTGAATAGAACATGAAGGTGTTTCACAGTGCAGTCCACTTCTCATGTAGCATGGATGTCTTGGAACCCATGGACAAAAGAATTTCGCCTCTTTTATCTTTTTGCTGCCATAATCACCATGAATAGTATTTTAATCTTTCTAGGTCTCTCTTCGGAAACCGCTTATCAGGTCCTATTCCAAAGGAACTTGGAGACGTTGTCACCCTCGAGAACCTGTAAGTTCGAATTTTACAAGATTATTTATGAATGGAGCGTGAAATAAAATTGAAGTTCATTTGAGTTGACCTTGTGTAAATAAATTGTAGATCACTTGAAGGAAACAATTTCTCTGGAGAAATACCCCCACATATTGGAAATTTGACCAATCTCAGGGAGATGTAAGGTCACTTACATAGTTACATGTATTCTATTTCATAATTTTATCTCTTTTAACGTGCCATCATTATTTAATTGCAGAATCCTCTCTTCAAACAAATTTACAGGAGAACTACCGCATGCTTTGGGGAGATTAACGAACATAATTGATTTGTAAGATAATTCCCCCTCTCTTGTCTTCACAGTTGATTTTAGATGAATGACATGTCGGCCTTCCGTTCTTTTTCTTTTTTTAACCTTTCCCATTGCAAGCATCGAAAACACAAACTCGATAAAACCTTATTAGACAAGGAATTAGCCAGCAAACAATTTGTTCCAAATTGCATCTGGAGGTATCAAAATTGAGATTTCTCATGCTACAGATGCCGCTTCCACTGTCCAGATGAAGTATGAAAAATGTGATAAGATTGTCTTCCCTATTTTCTGAAAATTAGAGGTAGCAAGAAAGTACTTGCTATTACCTTCTCCAGTGGTAATCAGAATTCTAAAAAGTCTAAGAATTGTGTGCTCCAAATTGGTGATGTGTTTTCATTTTGTACGAGCTTCCTCAAAATTATTCCTATTTGCTTTTTCTAATGAATTCTCATGACAAAAAGGTACACCCTTATGATTTTATATAAACTAAAAGCTTTAGAAGGATGGATTCGCTGCAAGAACTGTCTTTGCATGTACCTTGTGTAGTTTATGGTAGGCAACTTTTTTAGTGTTCAAATTACTAGAAGTAGGCAAGTGTGGTTTGTTAAGAGGTTAACACATATCCATGCTCATAACTTGAAGCACAGCTGCTTACAGACATGAATGTGTGAAAACATGAGAATGTGAGAAAATATGTGATTATGTTTGGACTTGGCTTGCATTTTCATGATCCTTGCAAGAAAATATAAACACATTTCCATCCTGCAACATGTTAATTGAGTTTCTTGCCTACCATTAACAATGTGCTTCAGTATCCAAAATAAAATCTGCTTCACCTGGAAAGATTGGAACTTCAAACTGAAGGAGGTCAGGAGCTTGATTGCTGGGTGCATCGCTTGGCATAAGCTTTATTTGTCTGTCTAAATCCCTGCTATCGCTTGGCATAAGCTCTATTTGTCTGTCTAAATCCCTGCTAGCCAGGAAAAAATGGTACTAGTGATCTATAACCTTAAACATGGATATGGCTTAAGGGGGTCAAATCGTGTTCTGCCTATTTTAGCCTAACTTGTACATGCTCCACTTGATTAATAGGAAACTCAGGTTAACTGGGATTGATCATGAAACTGGCCTATCTGTGGATCCCAGCTGGAATGTTCCAGACATGCCCTGAATTTTTGAAAGAAGAATCCTGTAAATTTAGGTGTAAATAGATGTTAATGAACAATCTATTGCCCAACATGCAACTCTGAGACGTAAGTTCAAAAAATCAAAGTGTTTCAACTTTCAACTAATACAGGACTTTTACAGCCAAGTTTTGATTCAGACTATCTTGTCAATTCCAGTATGACAAATGTTGAATTTTACTTGGTTATAATTGCTGAAATTTTTTTTCTCTGCAGTAGAATAAGTGATAATCTATTTTCTGGAAAATTGCCTGATTTTATTGTCAAGTGGACACGACTACAACGACTGTAAGTCCTATCACATCCTCTTTGGAATGATCAAGAGAACTTCCTATATGCTAAACTCAATTGATTATGTCTTTGTTCCAGACACATCCAAGGCACTCCTCTTGCAGGGCCTATCCCATCTGGCATCAGCGAACTAGAGCATCTATCACAGTTGTAGGTTTTATTTGCTGTTCACTACTAGTTATCCATCTGCTTTTGCCCCATAATTTATGATCTTGATATTCCATGAGCTATAGGAGGATTAGTGACATAGCTGGAACAAATGCAGAATTCCCCAATTTAATCCGGATGAAGAACTTAACACAATTGTGAGTGTCTTACAACAATATTTTTATATCACAGTCCTTTCTATTCAATATTTACTATTCTATGGCTTAAACTGATGGATTACGATTCTGTGACAGGATTCTGAGGAATTGCATGCTATCCGGTCAAATTCCTGATTATATTGGTCAACTAACAAGCTTGCGATTACTGTAAGTTAATAAATGCTATGTAAAGAAAGCAGGATATACTCAAAAGTTGTAAGTTGATTGTCCTTTTCCTTGCAGAGACCTGAGCTTTAACAACTTGACAGGTGGGCTGCCAGACTCTCTTAAGTTTCTCGAGCGGTTACAGTTCATGTAAGTGTTTCCCTCTCATGCATGGTCATAAATATCAGAGACATTTTCAGAATATCGTGACAATAACACCAAAATCAAGTGAAAACAAGAAGATGGAAATTTTGCAGGGTTAAAATGGTTGTATGAAATTACTTTTTTCCTTGTAGGTATTTCACGAACAACAGTCTAACTGGCCTTCTACCTGATTGGATACTGGGAACCAGCATGGAAGTGTATGACATACTCATTTACCTTTAAGCTGTAAAAGTGTTGCGTACTGTCATCTGCTTCTTTTAGAAGTTCCTAATTGCTTTTTTCTTTTCCCAATTTTTTTTCAATGTTGTTAGTGACCTGGTTTCTCCTTTAATCAGAAATTAAGAAAAGGATGTTAGTCCGGAAATCAAGTTACAGTCTACAGGTTCAGTTGTCCAGGAATTTGACACTCATTGATACGATGACCATTTTTGCTTAGGCTGGTCAACCAACATGCAATATCTTATTGCATCAATTTAATAATTTTGGTAAATCACCAATTTACTTCTTCAGTTTCAGCTTGAATAAATACTAAGGGCGGCGTAATTTTGCTTTATCTTGCCATAGGAACCGTTTAGGACTTGAGAATCGTCCTACTGTTTTATCTACTTGTTTATTAACCTACATTAGGTGATAGCGCCATCTCTTCATGAAATTACTATTTGTTTTTTTCTGTTTAACTTCTACATTTTTGTCTTGCTTCTGGACTAAAGTTCCTTAGCATTAAGGCCTTTAAATGGGTTATATTGACATATTTCCCTGTCTTCATTTGTCTTTGGCATCATCTTCACATTGATATTGTCATTATTGTGAAGGGACTTGTCGTACAATAACTTCACAGGGACGGCTTCTGGTGCATCAGTTAGTTGTACACATGGAAGAGCGTAAGAGCATTTTTCCTGCACTTTTATGATCTTGTTGATTAACTACCATCCATATGATCTACTGCCTGACATTTTCAATTATCAATCTTCAGAAATTTAGTTAAAGGCTTTTCAACAGCATCGGGAAACCAGTAAGCGTATTTTATTCAGTTCTTTTTTTTTTTTTTTTTGCAATTGTTGGTGTAAATTTTTTTTACTTTAGAATGCCAGTTCGTGTTAGAAATAAAATAACAAGTTGCATAGTAATTTGTTTTTTGACATTTTCAATATCACGTATTGATGCAGAAATGTTATACACCCTTGCTTGAGGAAAAGCTGTGATGACAGAAAACCAAAATGTAAACTTCTTTATTTATCGTACTTCTTTTTGGGCTCCAACCAGGGCAGTTGGCTTTTCCTTTTGGGACTGAACCCCACCGTGTCTTTGCAGACTCTTCATTTCATATAAATTGTGGGAGCAGTAAATCAGTTACTATTGGGAACAGAACATTTGATGGGGATGACGGAGTAAATGGTGGTGCAACCTTCTTTGTTAGTTCTCAAGGAAACTGGGCATTAAGCAGCACAGGGACTATCATGGACAATAATGATGACACTGACGTGTACACAGTGTCCAACAGCTCAATACTCTCCATGCCTAACCCAGAATTGTACATGGTAGCGCGCGTTTCTCCACTCTCTCTCAAATACTATGGACTATGTCTCTGGAATGGGCCTTACACAGTGAAACTCTACTTTGCTGAAATAGAGATAACTGATGATAAAAACTATAGCAGCCTGGGGAATCGTATATTTGATGTGTACATCCAGGTAAATAGTCAAATTTGACAAGAGCTCTCAAACGAATTCTATGATGCAAGATAATTACATCTAAATGCAGGGGAAGCTAGAACTGACAGATTTCAACATAAAAAAAATTGCCAATGGATCTGGGAAGACCACAGTGCAGACATTTCATGTGAATGTGGCAACTAACATACTGGAGATTCATTTCTTTTGGGCTGGAAAAGGCACTGAAAGAATCCCAAGGGCTGGAGTATATGGTCCTCTTATTTCAGCAATTTCAGTTGAATCTGGTAGGTCCTTTTTATCTATATCTAGCCTTCAATTCATTACTAAATTTTGTGTGTGTGTGTGTGTGTACTAAATTTTGTGTGTTTGTGTATATGGTCTTCCTTAATTGATATGGTTGCTTTCTGGACCTCTTCCATTGTAGATTTCCAGCCTCCTGGGGAAGGGCACAGCAAGAAGATCATCATTCTTACTGTGATTTGTGTTGCATTTCTTTTGTTGATGTTCTTGATTATTGGCATCATTTGGAAGAGCCATGTCTTGTGCTGGAAACCAGCAGAAATGGGTAAATGGCATCGTGCAATTTTACATGCATTAACATCTACTTTAGTTTCTTTGTTTCTGAATATTGTGCTAGTTGCAACAATTAACTAGACCCTATTTTTTTGCATGCGCTTGTTTTAACAATGTTAATCATGTTTGGTACGAACTACGAACACATTAGACTATCCGCACATATAAGACGTACTAAATTTTCTTTATTGCTGATTATTGCAGGTAAGTTGGAACAGTTAAATTCTGTTTTCAATATCTAGATCCTATTTGTTTGCACACATCTTATTTGTCTTTTTGTTGTTGAATTAGTTTGTGCTATCATCGTAAGTTGGTTCAGAAAAGGCTGAAGAGTAGAAGCTAATGTTTCTTATCGCAACTGCTTGGATTCATTATCTACATTGCATGTTCAATTTGTTGAACAAACAGAATTACTGAGTTCTTTATGAAGTCAAACACACTTTGATATATTCTAATATGCTTATTGGCCCTGGTAGAACTTTTGATTCATGTTTACATAAGTCATGCAGTTAGATACATCATCGAAAGATAGAGAAACAGGTTGAGACTTTGAGTGCAAAACCGTGATAGCTAACTATCATTCATTCTATGAAAACCCAACACCGAAGCTTCTTTATTTTATGAGACAGAGAGAATATATGTTGGTTTTGGAAGTTGGTCAGTTTTTTAATGAATTTACTAGAATCCTCACACACTAATAAAGAATTTAATGTAGTGACTTTCTGTATATGCCATGTGGTTCACACAACGAATGATGCAAATATCTGTATAAAATGTTAGATGTCATCAAGGACTGGTAAAGTAGATGTCATCTGCAAAAATTTATAGATCTTAATAGTTCACAGGATCCCATTATCCAAGCTCTAAATGGTAAGAAATTGTTGTAGGTATTGTTTCTGGCTGGGATATGTTCATTAAAAAAAAAAAAACTCATTGATAGTTGTTTTGTTGTTATGAGGACTAAACGAGTATGCCATTTGGCGAACATGTCCCATCCAGTTCACTTCTCTTGGCCCATAAATACTTATTTGCTTCAGGAATTTCTTTTGGATTCCCATGCAACACCAAATTAAACTTCATAGACGTACTCTGCTATGCAGCATTATTCTTTGCATTCACTCTAGCCTGACCTTTTTCCTTCTCAACCATGTTGCTATTGTAGAACTTCAGCGACTTAACCTCCAAACTGCTATCTTCACTTTGAGGCAAATTAAAGGAGCTACAAATAACTTCAGTGCTGGTAACAAGATTGGGGAGGGAGGTTTTGGACCTGTTTACAAGGTAAACCTGGAAGAAATGAGATGTCTATATTACATCCTATAACGCCCTGTTGATGATCCAACCATTCAACCATGGACTGAACCAAAAACTCGTGCTTCATTATCCAGTCTTGTCATGATCACCCCTGCTACAGAACCTGTAATGGAGGATCAGCTCCAATAGAAGCTAGATTTTCTTCAATTTTGTAATCAATTGCATGGAGTTTAAAATATTTGAAGTCGTACTCTTTTGTATTTCATATATATAGAACCCACACCATCCATGAAGGGCCTCTATGCAAAACTTCACTTTACTTTAGAATAATAGAATTATTCCAATGGCCAATTAGTTCCCATTTTGATGAAAATGGAAATTTTTAATCCTTCTTGAGACAATTTTCAATCATCGACAAGGTGCTACATCTCTCACTTCACCTGGCTTTCCATGTGGGCATGACTTAGCAACACCTTCCCAAGTCAGTCGGATCAGCTTACTCATCAAGTTATGTCAGTTAACTGTGGAATTAACTAAGAAAAGGAAACTTTGTGCCATGGCTACAGGGTTATTTATCAGATGGGACCATTGTTGCAGTTAAACAGCTTTCTTCCAAGTCAAAGCAGGGAAGCCGTGAATTTATCACTGAGATAGGCATGATTTCTGCGTTGCAGCACCCAAACCTTGTGAGGCTCTATGGCTGTTGCACTGAGGGCAAACAACTGTTACTTGTATATGAGTACATGGAAAATAACTCTCTTGCCCAAGCTCTGTTTGGTAAGCCTGATGAATTATTCATCCTCATTTTCTTTATCTATCAAATCCATGTCACTTTGGTGCATTCAATTCTGTCAAATACTCTTACTGTGGATCTCTATAGGCCCAGAAGCAAATAAATTGAAGCTGGATTGGTCCACCCGCCATAAGATCTGCATTGGCATAGCCAGGGGTCTGGCTTACCTTCATGAAGAATCTGCTCTGAAAATTGTTCACAGAGATATCAAATGTACAAATGTTCTGCTTGACAAAGACCTGAACGCCAAAATATCTGACTTTGGGCTTGCCAAGCTTGATGAAAATGAGAACACCCACATCAGCACTCATATCGCTGGAACCTTGTAAGTTCTGTTTTTTATGGTGCAATCGTGCTCCATTTTGTAGTTTGTACGGCAAACAGCAAGATTTATTGTATAGATAGATTGGCTCTTTTGGTGCATGAATTGAAGTGCAACACTTTTTTCATTAACTGACGTAAACAGGCATGCACTTTGTTTCAAGGTAACTTAGAAATAACTCATGTCCAAGGCACGTTGTGTTTTTATGGGATTTCTTGGATCAAGTTCTTGTTTGCCTATATTTCACAGGAAAGAAGTTCTTTGACATTCTGTATGAGCCAAATGTCATTAGATTCATCCATAACTACCTCATTGTAAACTGGATGGACCAGCGTTTATGCATCTTTTCAAATATACGTTTGAGCAGGGCATTTCTGTGCTACTATTTTGCATTATATATCAATGACTTGGGGTAACCATAAATATTGTTTGCTTGCAGTGGTTACATGGCACCTGAATATGCAATGCGTGGTCACCTGAGTTTCAAGTCCGATGTCTATAGCTTTGGAGTTGTTGCTTTAGAAATAGCTAGTGGGAAGAGCAACACAAAGTACAAGCATTCGGAAGAGGATGTTTACCTTTTAGATTGGGTAAGTCTCTCCTGCTTTGGCTTCAGAACTTATGTCAGTCCTCACCCTTCTTAATCATTTTCTTCTTCTTAGGCACGTCTTCTTCAGGATAAAGGGACGTTATTGGTGCTGGTAGACCAAGATCTGGGTTCTAACTACTCAAAGGAACAAGCCTTGACCATGCTTAATGTGGCTCTACTGTGCACCAATCCATCCCCTTCACTTCGGCCAACAATGTCAACTGTTGTGAGCATGCTTGAAGGCCAGACTCCTGTACAGTCCCCACTTCCATCTAACGAACTTTCGAGTGCTGAATTGCATGAGAAAACACGTGGAATACTTGCTCCACAGAGTAGCATCCAAAGCCAGGCCTATTCGAAAGAGCCGTGGAGTGCATCTTCCATATCTGACCTTGAGGAGGAAGAAGAGAGTGGATATTTTTTGGCAGAACGATCCCTGGAAATTCGTAGTTGTAATGAAGAACATGCTACAGCCTACTGCAGTAATGCTGAATCCACTGCTTCACTGACTTAGATCAGTCAGCTATTATTGTTCTTTGTATACTAGAATGGATATGGGGACCATAGGCTATGTAACATGGGTAGTGTAATTTGCCCAGGTACTCGTATTGGTACGTGGGTACAGCGACATGGGTACGTGGGTATGGCTGCATTTTAAAACATTTAAAATTATATTTCAAATTTAATTGTTTCTTTAATTTTGATTTTTCTCTTTTTATATATTTTCCTTCCACTAAGATTCTATATTTTCATTTCGTTTTTCTTTAATTTTGTTTATGTTTTGTTTGAGACTTTCTTATGAGATTATAAGTGTGACTATTAATTTTTTTTTTTATTTTATCATTTTTATTGTCATACCCGCATATCTACAATTTTCAAAATTACCGTGTCGGAACCTGTACCATCCTACCTGAATCCATACAGTACTTGCACCCATGTGACGTTGACTGTAGGAAGATCAACTTGGGCAGCTCGGTTTGTTCATAGCTCCTGAATTGGACATCAGAACATCATGTTCTGCTGCTAGCTATGTTCATCACTTGACCGTTTCCTGTCGCAGCTAATCCCTAAAAGTGAGCTGGAAATTCTTGTTATTTTCTCTTTTCAAGCTTGCATCTGGCAGAACATGAAAGTACGCAAAATATCAGGTGACGATCGCGTATGTCTTCAACTCTTGAACAGTCTTATTTGCTCGTCCGCCTTGCACAACTTTGAAGGATAAAGCCATAAAGGCATATTGCATGTGCCTATTCGATCCGCTTACAGATGTGCGAATGATAACCATTACTAGAATTATAGTAATTGGTATAATTTATTGACCAAAACGACAATTGATCATGTAAACTCTTACCTGTAAATTGTTTGTGGCAATTTCTTTTTTTTGCAAAAGATGGATCCCATGTTATTCTGAAAGCACTTGATTTCCGACACTTCGTTAAGGGCCAGTATATAAACTCTATTTACTAAACTTTTCCAACTCCCAACAGATCAAACGTGTACATGCAGGGATACTCAATTCATCATTCATTTTATCAACTTTCATTATGGGCATCTGATTGAAGGTAGGTAAGAGTGCTGGAACAGATATTCTGATAAAAGGAGAGAAAAAAGAAAATTTGTCCAAATTTTCCTATTGAAAACAGGTGCTTGCCATATCAAATATGGAATTCTCTACAACCATCTTCGACCCACGCACCAAAAAATAAATTGAAAAATTCAATGATAAAATAACAAACGCAAAAATAAAATATTCAAACGCGAGCATTTTCCATGGAAAAAGCAAACAAAAAAAAAAGAATTGATCGAAACAATTGTGAGACCGATTTTGATGACATAGACGAAGATCAGGTAGATGGCAAGTTGATGGCACCGCTTCATCAAGTGAGAACGCGTAGACGACTCCGTGTGTGGATCGAGGGATGGACAAATATGAACCATGCAGTTGGTCAATCCAAAAAATTTAATTTAAGTGGCTATATTTTCTTTGTCTAATAGACTAGTCCTTTTCATAATCCCTCCAAACGCCTTTAATTATTTTGGCCTTTTATTGCACTGTTCAAATTTTAAAAACTAAATTCACATTTCTCTTGTTCTTGTATTAGGAGACTTCTTGTCCTCAAGTTTTGTTATGCATTCCCTTTTTATCCCCTTTCTCTTTCTCTACAAACAAAACATATGGTTGTACATGCACGTTAGATACAAATTCATGATCCCAACCATATTTCGCAGTCGTATTATCTGTTTGTATAACATTCGACACCATATTTCCACCTGCGTCTTTCTCTGTATCAATGTTTGCATCCCTCTAAACTGCTTACTAGACTTTGCAACTCACTTGTATATCTTATGGACTCCTTAATGAAGTTGGTTCTCTCTATATATATATATATATATATATATTCCCATTGTATCCGCTTTCTCTCTCTATATATATATATTTCCATTTTATCGATATTTTCTCTCTCTCTCTCTCTCTCTCTGTGTGTGTGTGTGTGTGTACAGTGAGTGTTGCCTCAATAGGATGCAGAATGTAGATGTCTACCTTGTCCTTGGCATTAGCTGCAAGCTGACTTCTACTTCTGACTAGCTTTCTCTCTCCTCTCCTTGTTTTTGTTCATGTCCTTCAGATTTTTTATTCTTGTTTTGTTTTCTAACCTTTTATCTTATTCTATTGCCTTCGTTGACTGGTGACACCTTGTTACGGGAGTTTTGTTTTTTTTTTTTCAGTGAATTTCAATTTTGTCGGCTCTCCTTGTTTTCCTCTCTCTCTCTCTCTCTCTCTCTCTCTCTCTCTCTCTCATGCACGACTTGATTGACCGTGTAATCAATGTAATGTTCTTCATTACATTTTTGGTTGGAGTCCCTTCTACGAAGTTTTATGTTCCCGGGTAGGGTCTTCTTGAATTCCAATTTTTTTTTTTTTTTACATACAATCTTGTTGCTTATTAATAAAAGGTACGGTGCTTATTACTTTATCCCAAAGCCTAGTGATTGTTGATTAATATTGAAACTTCAAAGTCTCCCAAGTCGTTGGCATGTGATAATATATTTATTATTATTATTATTAGCAGCAACCAGCATTGAAGATTGGGATGCCCTACAACTAGTTGGCTTGGTAGGTGCATTTATTTTGATAACAAATCTCGTTATAAGGGCAGCCAACTTTCTTTGATCACACCACGTGAAATGTTATCTGTAGATTATACATTAAGTTTTCTTTATTTCTCTCTCTAATTTTTTTGTTTTTTCTACTTTACAACCATGATTCTATAAAGGAAGACTAAAACTTTATTTATTACTGTGAAAGTGGTTTGAATCTTTGGAAGATCCCTTCTCATAAGAAACAAAAAATAATCACCAACTTGGCGGTTCTTGGGAAGGGAACTAGTAAACTAAAGACATTTGATCTTCCACTCTATTCTGCTTTAATAAAAACATGGTTTGGTAAGCTCAATACCCGAGTCAAAAGATGCAACCCAAACCCTCAAGCAAGCCTGATTGTATTTGACTATGTACATGGTCTAAGTGACAATTTCCATGCCATGCTTGCAATTTTCAAATCTTGCTTTTTAATTGGGGATGCTTATCATCCAGCCAGTACTAAAAAGACCTTAATCTCATCTCTTTTGGCCAATGAATAATTGAAACCTTTGCATATATTGAGCAATAAGAAATGCTCACACGTCAAGCAAGCTTTAGATATGGGCTTCTTAGACCAACTTTTTCTTCCTTTTGAGAAGATTAATGGGAACGAGCAGACAGACTTTTGGAAGTGAAAATTTCACCTCTGGCTGATTGAAAAGGAAGAAAACTTTCAACAAAGAGAAAGGAAGCAACACCTTTGAAGGAATCTTGTCTCCCATTCAAAGATCTCGTGTGCAACAGCGATTGATTGTTCAATGTACACACAGTTTTGGCCCACTGCGACTTGACTCGGTTGGGACGGAGCCCACTGCCAAAGGAAAGAACGAAGCGGAGGCCGCGTGATCTTTAAATGTTCGAAAGAGAAAGGGGAGGAAGTTTTCCGGCATGTGGCGGCCGCCACCGTCGGCAACCCTCTACGTGATTCCGTTCGCCTATCTTACGACGTCAAAACTGCCAGCCGTCGTCTCTTTGACAGCAACATGAAAGTCAGAGACTTGAAAAAAGATAGGCTCTCTCTCTTTTCTCTCTCTACATTCAAAAGGGCTGGCTGATTGATGTTTAGCGGCGGGGGAGATTTTCTTGCCCGTCGTTTTCCATGCAATAATAAATTCCTTTCCTGCTGTCCGTCTCTGTCTTAACTTTGTCGAGCCAACAGGACAACGTCAAGAAACAGGGAAAAAAAATTCCTGCTGCTAAGTATCTTCTCTAACTCAGCAGATAAGTGTGGACTCAATCACAAGAAAGAGAGTCCGCAAACGGAACTATAGAGACAGAGAGAGGCCGGTTTCTGCGGTGAGGGCACCTTCTCTGTGTATTCGCTGAGCCTTCTTGGGGGAGTTCAATTCAGGAGTCCAAGGCCCTGCGGGAAATTTGAGGCAGCAAAGCCTTCACTAGAGCAAAGTGGTGGTCATCAAACGAAGCCGAGATCGTCGACTATGAACGGCGGGTGCGAAGGTGATGGCGGCGGTGGTGGTGGTGGTGGCCGGCGGCTTCGAGCAACTCCCACCTTCTTCCTGTTTCTTGCTTCCGTCTGCCTTGCCTTCTTGCTTGCTCCTCATCCCTCTTCGGCGCAGTCGCCGCAAGTTTTGGATCCGAAAGAAGGTACGTACTCTCGCCGATTCAAGATCGACTGGCAACGACACCCCACTCTGCTTTAATTTAATTTCCTTCTCCTTTTCTTCCCGGTGATCGGTTTCCGTTCGAAGATGGGACTCTTCCTTTTTTTTTTTTGTTGTCCTCGGAAGAAAAAATCTCATCGTCTAGTATTCTTCCCGGTGATCGATTCCCGATCGAAAATGGGAGCCTTCCTTTTTTTTCGTCAAGGAAGAAAAAATCTCATCGTCTCATTTACTAGTTATGTCAAGTAGATTTTTTTGTTTTGCTTTAATAATTTCCTCCCATGCAATACGCGGACCTTCGCCTTCATAAGAGAGATGCCTTAGTCCACCATGGTTCTTTCCCGGCCCTGCAAATCTGGTTCCTGCCGACAGATTCTTGACCGTTCCCTGTTCACGAACCTGTGGTTGGTGCCAGAGCTAAGATCTGGGTACCATCGGCCATGGTCGACTCTCTCAAGCTCCTTAACAATCTTCGGACAATCGGACCCGAGATTCAATCCCACCCTCCCCCATTGTCAGCCCCCCAGTGCGGCCAACCAGAGTTGCTCGATTTGGGCAGCGTCGGTTCCATGCTTCAACCCATTTCTATTATTTTTCTTTAAGTAAAGCTTAAATTCTTGAAATTAATTTTGTTTTCGAGTTTTTTTATTTAAATTACAACGAGCTGCCTTAGACAATAACTTTAAAGAGTGAACAAGTAACCGCTCTACTTTTAAGAAAACAAAATTCAAACTTCAGAAACAACTAAAATTAGAACAATTTGTAAAATTGCCCTCCTTAATCAAAATCATCTCGAAAAAAAAAAAAGAGAAAAGAAAAGGTAATTTTGATTAAGAAGGACAAATTTGTAACTTATCTATTTACTTTAGTAGTTTCCATCGAAAGGCGGCTGTTCAAGTTCAAGCATTGCTCTCAGTTTCTTTCGTCCTTTTTGTCATTTTTAACATTGACTTAGTTTTTTAATCAGAACTGCACCTACTCTACCAACCCTCATCTAGTCATGGCAGCCATCCAATTGCTTAGGGTTTTGGGTTTGTTCTCTCTTTACCACATTGAACCTAATCAAATCTTTCATAATCCAATTGATAATAAGACTTGACTTGAATTTCTGATATTTGAATCCGGACCTCACAATGCTAAGATCCGAGCCCTACATATAATCGGGTCGTGGATTTGAATTCAAATATTGTCACTTAGACCATATACATAGTCACATACAATTAGTATGTGGATCTAAAAAGTAAAAATTTTTGTTTGATGCCAATAATTGTACCAGAGGCAAAACCACCTTCTTTCCTTGGTCAATAATTGAATATTAACCATCAAAAATTTCTAGCTCTACCACTAATTAAATATAGTTCGCTGCGAACCGGATGAGGTTCTGCCTGATAAGGTTGAGTCGACGACTGTGTAAAATGTAGCTGAGATCGGACGGGTGGGATTGGTCAATGTTCTACGTGAAACCATATTTGTCGGTTTAGGCGAGACGGGGTTCAAGTTGTTTTATTTATTATGGTTTGTAGTTGTGTTCTAGATATTTCATGTTATTTTATTGAGCGGATGAATAGTCTATATGACTTTTCTAAACCAGTCTTCCACGGTGTAACTTGAAATGGGTGAGAGCAAAATCTTTTTCTCAGAGTTGAATCTTTCGAAAGGTATAGCCACTACCAAGTCTGTCTTGTTAAAGAACATTTCATTGTTTGTTTTTCTTTCAGAACTACAAAAATCTATTTAAACTCAATAGCAGTAACATAATAACTTGATCTTATTCATACCTTATAAGATCAGAGAAAGCAGTAGCAGTTATCGTTATCACACTGTTGAAGAAGTATATGTTTCTTAATGATTGTTTGCTTGGATGAAATTTGTGTTCTTTTCCAATGCGGCTACACTTTCTGAAATTTGTTTAGATGGATATGAAAATGCGTAGTAGGTCTAAGTGTTCTGTGATCTTCCACCGAAGAGACTGATTGGATTTTTTGGGGGATGTGACAGTGACTACTCTCCGGCGGATAGCTGAGGTGCTGGGCAAGAAGGATTGGAACTTCAGCGCTGATCCCTGTAGCTGGTTCCCTCCAAACACAGCCTGGCCTTCTGTTGAATGCCAATGCCCTCAAAACTCCACCTATTGCCACGTTACCAGCATGTAATGCCTCTCGATCTCTTTCTTGTATATGCATAATGTGGATGTGGATGAAGACTTAAAGTAGTTTACATGCAAAGCAACCTTTGAAGAATCTGCACGTACTTGCAGAGCGATCACGAAAGAAGGTTTGGCTGGAACACTTCCAAAGGAACTGACAGAGCTCCCCTTCCTTACCCAGTTGTAAGCCCTTTCTCTCCCGTTTTGGCGAATTACCATCTTCAGTTTTCCTTGAATATCGATGATGGCTCCAGTTTGTCTTGAGCAACAGACTTCTTTTCTTGTATCTTTCCTCTTTTTCGTCTTACTGTATTTGCTGCTGCTGCCAGTAATGTCACCAGGAACTATCTGAGCGGTCCAATACCTCCGGAGTGGGGCGCCGCCCGACTAGTCAATCTGTAAGATCGCCCATCTCTCTCTCATCACTGTTTCACAGTAAAAACTTTGAAGAGATTTAGGATGGAAAAATGGTTAGCGAACTCGCAAATAGCTGACCCCCCTGCACAAATTCCGACCAAATTAAACGGAGAGCTTAGATTTTTCTTTTTCAAAAATCTATTTGTCAGTTGCATTCTTTTAATTGAAAGTACAATTCTGAACAGATTAGAATGGCTCTCATAGTCTAGCCTACTGGAAATGGCGACTTATCTGCTTACTTATTGGATATCAGCCTCTCTCCGTTTATATTTTGTTTAAAAAACAATTAAAGACCAAATTAAAATAATTGAGAAGAGAAGTAATTTCTTAAATGTATATCGACCCAATTTTTTTGGCAACGGGCGAGTATAATGCACATCGGGCTGAGACGAGACGTGACATGCCGAGCTGAGACGAACCGGCACAATATTGCCAACACTGATTGTAGCTCTTATAGGTTTCATATTTATTTGTGGATATATCTTAAGTTATTTTACTTCATAAAAACTTCCGAATAGTTTTTATTTAAGAAGTACAACTGTACAAGGAGGGGAGCTAGGAAAGCCTCCAATAATCAAAGTTGACCATCGGAATGTAAATGTTTGAGCCAAAATGACTTTTCCGATAACTGACATTGCTCTTGACAGATTATGTGCACTATATACGACCTCCGGTTTGAGGTGGTCGTGTCTAAGATGACTTTTTGAAGAACAAAGATGTAGTGTTGGACACTATCAGATCTGTGATTCATAAAGAGCAACAAGATTTTGGTCCTGGCGTTCTGAACATGGGAATCCATTAAAAATTCTTTAGATAAAATTTGAACCCCATCAGTCCGATTACACGTTATTTAACTATGAAGCAAAGGATAGATCATAGGTTATGAGAATCTGTAACTATGATTGCTACTTAGTACTTTACCGGGGTGAAGACCCTAAATCTGTTACTACAGAATATGTTAATAATCATGCTTAGAATAATTTGGCAAGTTCCTTACTTTTTGTCTTTTGTCTTTTTGTGTCTATGATTCATTCAAGATTTTCGTTACTGTCTCCAGGAGTCTATATGGAAACCGCCTATCGGGTCCTATTCCAACACAACTTGGAGAAATGGTCACACTTCAGCAACTGTAGGTTTCAAAGTTCTTCTAAGGTTCTGGTGAAATTGGTAGCACAAAATGTCACTTAACTTGGTGCTTCTGCGGGTTGGAACTGCAGAATACTTGAAGCAAATCAATTTTCTGGAGAAATACCCCCACATATTGGAAACTTGAGCAATTTACAGAAATTGTAAGATTACCATTGGTAGATTCCATTTAGAAACTTTCTTGTGGCCTTTACGATGCCTCACTGGTAAGTGATTAAATTTGAATGCAGGATCCTCAGCTCAAACAATTTTACAGGAGCATTGCCACAAACTTTGGCCAAGTTGACAATTATGACTGACTTGTAAGATTCCTTCTTTCTCTTATCAGTTATTTTCGAGTAAAGTCATCACCACACTCCTTGAAAAGCACTTGTTTCGAACAATAAGGAACCTTTTTGAAATGCTTACACTTTGAAAATTATATCAGAAACTTTGATTTTACTTTTACAAATCAAGATATATTTGACATATGGAATTATTTAAAGAACTCATAATCGCTGAGTAACTAAAAGGTTGGTTGCACTGCAGTAGGATAAATAGCCTTGGGTTGTCCGGGCAGCTGCCTGACTTTATTGGGAACTGGACACAATTACAAAGATTGTAAGTTTTATCAGCTTCATTAGGAATGACTGGCAGAAACTTCTATCTTCGATACTGATTTTCCAGCAAGATTTTGTTTCAGAGAAATTGAGGGCACTAATCTGGCGGGGCCTATTCCAGCTGGCATCAGTAAATTGGAAAATCTAGTGCAGCTGTGTGTTCCATCATCAACTCACTAAATTTTCAGTTATGATAATGTTGTCACAATATTACAACGTTCAGTTTTCACCAATTACAGGAGGATCAGTGACATAGTTGGAACAAGTACAAATTTCCCTGATTTGAGCAGACAAAAAAAATTATGGCGCTTGTAAGCATAATTCCCATTTTGTCTTTTGCGTTATGGTTGTACCAGTTCCACTTATCAAGGGATCAAACTAAGAGAATGTCATTATATTGTTTAGGATATTGAGGAACTGCTTGCTCTTTGGTCAAATCCCTGATGATATTGGCCAATTCAAGGCCCTGAGAATACTGTAAGTGAATTATTAATAAATAGAGTAAAGTAAACTGAAGGTTCTGAGCAGAATATTCCTGATAAGTGATAACTGTTATTCCTTGCATAAATTACGTTGTTTTTTGTTCCTTTGCAGAGATCTAAGCTTTAACAACTTGACTGGTGGAATACCAAAATCTTTACAGTCCATTGATCGGCTAATGTTCGTGTAGGTGAACTCATTTTAATTGATAGTATTTATGGATTATTTTCTATGTACTCACATAAATAATTGGCAATTCTAACATGATAAAATGTTTCTAAAACTTCTCCCGTCTCTGGGTGCAGGTATCTGACAAACAATAGCTTATCTGGCGTCATTCCTGATTGGATAAAAAGCACTACAGTTGAAGTGTATGTTTCTTAATCATAATTATTCATTCAAGTTTAAAAGCCCTCCATGTTTTTTAGTTTAGAAGTTCTTTTTTTTCTCTATACCTTTTTGGCTCGCCTGCCTCTTCATCAATTACTGACCGATTCGTGCATGAGGTTGAGCTGGTTCCAGATGAAACTCATCAGATGGTGACTGGTGAAACAGGAACAGGGTGTCTAAAAATAATCACTAGGAACATGCTAGGATATAAGGAGCAGTTCCAGCAGTTCCTTTGTAAATGAATATCTGCCGAGTGAAATTTGCTTTAGGACATACTGACTTGTTTCTCATCCACCCATGAAGTCGCTTTTTCTTTGATGTCCATATAAAGTCTTACTATAAGTCCTTTCAGAATTGTGGCTCCCAACAATAACACTTTGGTTTTCTGCCTTGCTTTATGCCTGGTGTCTCTTTTATGTTGACGTTTGTCAATGTTATGTAGGGATTTGTCATACAACAACTTCACATACACTGCTTCTGATGCATCAGATAATTGTGGGGGCGCAGGAAAAACGTGAGAACCTTATTGCCTCCATTTATATTTCGTGCTTCTTCATGATCCACCTCTCTATGACTTACATTTCTCTACAATCTCTCATGTTACTAACTGATATTTGAATTATCAATCTTCAGCAATTTAGTTGAGAGCTTCCCAGAAGTGCTGACAAATGAGTAAGCTTTCTTTATTCATTATGCTGTTTTGGCTTGTGGTATAAATTTCTTTAGAGTTTTTTCTTATTGTATTTAGGGCGTTTACTGTTTTCTTATTGTGCCTACGAGCCCAAGATATTTTATAGTAGTTAATACCCTTTTCAATTGGACATTTTTCCGTGTTGCATGATTGCATCTACATGCAGACACATCATACATCCTTGCTTGAGTAAAGCTTCTCCTTGCAATTCTCGAAAACAAAGACGTGAGCTTCTTTCTTGTTTGTACTTCTTTTGAGCCCAAATCCAGAGTTATTGGCCTCTTTAGCATTTATCTCACATCATCTGCTTTCATATCTTGCAGACTCTTCTTTCCATGTGAAATGTGGGAGCAGTCAATCAGTCACTGTTGGCAACACAACATTTGATGGAGATACTGCAATAGATGGTGGTGCAGCTTTCTATGCAAGTCCTCAAGGAAATTGGGCATTAAGCAGCACTGGAACTATAATGGATAATAATGATGACAGTGATGTATACACTGTCTCCACCAACTCAACACTATCTATGTCGAACCCAGACCTATACAGAACAGCACGAATTTCTCCACTCTCTCTCAAATACTATGGGCTATGTCTGTGGGACGGACCTTACACAGTGAGGCTTTACTTTTCTGAAATAGTAATAACAGATGACAAAAATTATACCAGCTTGGGGAAGCGTATATTTAATGTGTATATTCAGGTAAGAAAAGTTTGGCTTAGCAGTTTCTGGGAGAACTTTTAGGAGTTAACATTTTATCATGGAAATGCAGGGGAAGCTAGAACTCAAGGATTTCAATATAAAAGAGGCTGCCAATGGCTCCAACAAGGCCACTGTTCGGACATTTCAAAGTGTGAACGTAACAAATAACATACTGGAGATTCACTTCTTTTGGGCTGGAAAAGGCACTACAGGAATGCCATATGCTGGAACATATGGTCCACTGATTTCTGCTATTTCAGTTGAATCTGGTATCTCTCTTTTATTCGATAAAAGTTCTTTTCTTTATGCTTTCCCATGTATTTTTCTAGTTCCACCCTCTGTGCATGTTCCTCTTAAAAAACAGATAAGGAATGTGGAATATTTGAGAAGGATGTCACTGTCTAGGACAAGAGCATGGTGCTAAAGTATATATGGTTTTCCTGTGCTCGTCAAGAATGTGGAACACTTAACTTTTTGTCAATTCATATGAATATGCAGTAACCAATGTGGAAATGTTTGAGAAGGATCTCTGTCTAGGACAAGAACATGGTGCTCAGTATATATGGTTTTCCAGTGATCATCAAAATTGTGGAATACTGAATTTTTTGTCTATTCATATGAATATGCAGTAAACTGTTAAGAAATGGTGCAACTCCGGTTCCTGCATCATTTAGTTGTCTTTATGTGCGAGTGGAGTGGAGAAATAGAATAACTTTGGTATCACATGTTGATAACGTATAGTGGCATAAAAAACTGCGACAAAGCAACCTTGGCTGAGTTTCTTGGACGTAACAGTTGGCTGTATAGACTAAATTGCACTAGCACGTATGATATAAAACTGCAACTTGTGAAATTGATCCTAATTCTGGGATGTCACATGAATTTATAACCACTGGGTTTGAGAATTTTAGGGCTACATCAGCATCTAATCCAATCTGCAAGTGAAGTCCTTGACTTTGTGCCTTGTTACACCTGTATGCATGAAAGGAGAAACAGGTGGAGAGAGAGAGAGAGAGAGAGAGAGAGAGAGAAAGCAAATTTTAAACAAATTACTTTTATTATTTCTCTTCCATGACTTGATAATCACATTTTCTGACTATCTGATGTGGTTGTTTCTTTGGCCTGGTCTATATGGAAGAATTTAATCCTCCCAAGGAAGGTATTGACAGGAAACTTGTCATCGGCATTGTGGCCAGTGTGGCGTCTCTCTTCTTGTTGATATTCTTGATCATTGGCATACTCTGGAAGAAGGGCATCCTGATGCATAAGCAAGATGAACTAGGTAAGAGCACATCTTGCAATCACATGCATTAAGGTCCATGGTTCTTCTGCTTTGGCCTTTGATTTTGAATTGCAGTTGGACTATTATTTATCTTCTGTGTTCGTATTTAAGTTAAATTAACATTTTGTATTCACGTTCTCCAAATGGTTCATGTGATCATATAAATTCAACTTAGTTGAATAGAAGGTTCTGTATCTGAAAATTGATGTTGTTCGATGCACCGCACAAAGGTCCCTATAAAAAGTTGACCAATGTACTAGACCCATTTTTGATCTGCTAAACTTTTTTGGGAGTCCTAAAATATCTAGTTTGGAAAAGCTATAAGAGTACTTTTAATGGTAGGTTCGATGCCACATTAGATCAAGCTTGTGTCCACCTGCTGTCAACTTGGATGTGTCACCTGCTGTTGACTTGGTTAAATAAGGATGAAAGAGGAGAGAACTAGAGGAGATGAAGAGTTGTACCAAGTCAGAATCCCTTAATGCTCCTAGGGGTAAATGTTCAGTCTTGATTCTTTATGTAGAGGTACGAGATGAAAAAAAATACTGAATAACTATATAAAATTAGAGATCTTCTTGACAGCCCTTGGAGAATAAAATACCACAACTTAATGGAGTGTATTACCAATTTGCTGTTATATCAGACGGCTCAAGAGTGCTTCACATGCTAGCCTGTGTTTTTATTGATATTCAATTCCAGGGTTAACATTTTTCCTCCAACCATGCTTCCTTTGCAGAACTTCGGGGGCTCGACCTCCAAACCGGATCCTTCACCTTGAAACAGATTAAAGCTGCCACAGCGAACTTCGATGAAGCTAACAAGATTGGAGAGGGAGGTTTTGGATCAGTTTACAAGGTATAGACATGACTCACTAACCAGTAGGCTTGTATTACATGGCTATACAAAAGGAAAATCTCCTTTCCCGAATATCATGTTTTGAGAATTTCACAGTCCTAATTTCTATGTGATCAAATGCTAAGTGGAATGTAAAGCTATGGTCATGGGCCTCAATGCCAATCTGACTCCAATCATTCTTTTATCCTTTTTGGTTTTCTTGCATGAGACTGACTTTCAGCCTAGGTGAAGTGCTATCCTGTGATACTGCAATGTGATGCTCCATAATGGTCATAGATTAGGGATTTGCCCAGTCAGTCTGGTGATTGCTTTAACCATTAACATGGTGTTTGACTAATTTGGATGCAGTTGCTTGAGTCTATGTAAGCGACTGCAGAATGCTAATGAAAGAGGAATATTTAAAAACGCAGGGTCATCTGTCAGATGGAACTATTATTGCAGTCAAGCAGCTTTCTTCCAAATCAAAGCAGGGTAGCCATGAATTTGTCACAGAGATAGGAATGATTTCTGCCTTGCAACACCCAAACCTTGTAAAACTGTATGGTTGTTGCACTGAAGGGAAGCAATTACTACTTGTATATGAGTACATGGAGAACAATTCTCTTGCCCTTGCACTTTTTGGTAAAGCTTGCTGATGAACATCTTCTAAATCACCCAATTCTGTTCTTTCCTAATGTCCCTTTCAAGTAGCTGTGTTAATAGCGATGGTTCATTTAAATAGGTCCAAGAGAGAAGAGACTGAAACTGAATTGGCCTACACGCCGCAAGATTTGCATTGGGATAGCCAGAGGTCTGGCTTATCTTCATGAAGAATCCACTCTGAAGATTGTACATAGAGACATCAAATCTACCAATGTGCTGCTTGACAAAGATCTGAATGCTAAAATATCAGACTTCGGACTTGCCAAACTTCATGAAGATGAGAAGACCCACA
Organism: Nymphaea thermarum; assembly: GCA_011799765.1. NCBI lineage: Eukaryota > Viridiplantae > Streptophyta > Magnoliopsida > Nymphaeales > Nymphaeaceae > Nymphaea > Nymphaea thermarum. The sequence continues at coordinate 129,665 of JAANDH010000026.1, forward strand.
TCAGCACCCGCATAGCTGGAACTTAGTAAGTTGTATTCTTTACTTCTTATCAGTTTATCATACTTTTCCTCTCTAAATTCAGAAGTACAAAATTACTGGTGGTAGCAATTCATATTTCAATATCTTATACTGCCTCCATGAACGACTGAGTCAAGAGCTGATATAATTAGCGGTGCTTGGACCAGAAACGATTTTTAACCGTCTGGATTTCCAGTGGATGATATGGAGGCTCAAACCCTTACACCTGTACTGACACCTCAAGCACTTAACCAAGCAATAGCTTCCTGAGTGTTTAATTGTTTTCCTCCTTCAAACTCGTGTAACATTAGTCAAAATTCTCTGTCAATGATCTGCTATTAGAATTTTTGCATTTCTGTTAGCTGCCGCAAGATTAGGTTCTTTACATCTCTGAATCTTTAACTGAGTTGTTCTTGGTTGCTAGAACATATTTCGTTCTTGTACTTCCTATTCTTGGTTATGCTGGGTGCAGACAGCCATTAGCACCTGCATTTCCTGCTAACATCTTTCTTAGATCGAGAAAAACTGGCTTATTACGTTCAATACTTCTGTCAGTCATTAGGAGAAATACCAGAAGGGTATGTGCTTGTGCCTCTCAAGTTACCCTGTCTTGCTGGAGATTAGTCATTGATTACTGGCAGAATCAGCGATGATGCCTGGTCAACATTCAGGCATTTGTATACATTGTATGGAGCATCGGCCTGCCCCTAGATTTAATTGATATATTAATTTGCAGTAAATTCCAAAATTCGTAAATTTTGTAAAGTACAAAATGGAAAATCGATATGTTCAATCATTTAAAGGAAGAATCCTCAAACAATAATTATTAAAAAAAGAATGCAGAAAATTTAAAGCAGATCTGCAAAAGAGAAAGTATGTTCCTGTTTCATGTCGCCTTTCTTACAGCTTGATTCATCTTCTAAAATTACACGTGCTACCCTAGCTACATTTAAGCGGCACATTTTTGTGGTACGGTTGATTTGGGCATATGAATTGTCTCTCACCCAATATAAATCTCACAAAACTGCAGTGGATACATGGCACCTGAGTATGCCATGCGTGGTCATCTGACTTACAAGGCGGATGTTTACAGCTTTGGAGTCGTTGCTCTTGAGATTGTTAGTGGGCAGAACAATGTAAACTTCAAGCATTTGGGAGAAGGTGCCTACCTTCTAGACTGGGTAAGTACGTGCGTGCCCCTTGAATTCCGATAAAGTCATACCTTTGATCTTTCCACTTTGCTAATCACTCTTTCTCCCTAGGCGTGTATTCTTCAGCAAACAGGAAATCTGCTGGACCTTGTAGATCCTGCTCTAGAATCAACCCACTCGAAAGACGAAGCCTTAACAATGCTTAATGTGGCTCTCCTGTGCACCAATCCATCCCCTCTGCTTCGACCCAAAATGTCCACAGTGGTGAGCATGCTTGAAGGCCGGGAACCAGTGCAGGCCCCTCTTCCAACCCCAGGAGTATCAGCTACCGACTTGAGCAGCCGAATGCAAAAAATAGCAGAGTGGCAGTGCAGCAGTCAGGTCCCGGCGTCCAGCTATTCCGCAGAAACGCCATGGAGTCGATCCTACGTTTCAGGTCCTATAGAGGATGAGAGTGAGCGCGGTCTACCAGAAAATCTCCATGAAATCCCTCCATCTTCATAGGCCAACTGCTGTGAGGGAGATGCCTGATTGCGTGGAGTTCCCACAGATGGTGGGCCTGCATTGCGACAGAAACAAATGGATACAAAGAACTTTGTTTCTGAAAGAACACGTAGATCACGTTCGAGGCACACCACCAAAACGATGAAGCTCCAGAACAGAACGCCTTATCTGTTATGGGTGTTTCCTTCCTGTGCTTCAACATACTTCTTAAGGGAACTGCGGATTGAGGAATCAGTTTCTTGCGGGATGTACTGTTGGCCTTTCCAGCTACAGACTGTGTATAGTTGACCATACTAAACCTATAAACATCATACATGACATGATCGATTGAATACAAATTACAAATATTTTTTTGAGATTTAGGCAACCATAGAAAGAATCGGCCTGTTTCTTTTTTTCTTTAACTGGTGCACGGTGCGTGTTTCTATTAAAAAAGCTCGGCTGGAGCTTGAGTTCATTAGCTTTAGCTCAACTCAGGGTTAAAAAAACTCGAACTAGATTCGATTAAGCTCAATTTAAAGTTAAAAAATTTAAACTCGTCTCGATTAAGCTAGAAAGCTTTTATATATATATATATATATGAAAACCTGTACTTTAACTTGAACGGATAGGATCAGCCTTTGTCCCTGCTAGCAAGGCAGAACACCATTGCAACACTTAGTGTTTTTTTATGATGGTAAGTTTACACATTCTATTTCCATGAGTTTAACAAATCAAGTCTGCTTAGCTCGGTTCCGCTCGTTTTCTTTAATTTTTTTTTTTTAAAAACTCGAACTAGACCCATTTATCAAACGATATGATCTGCAGTCAAAGTTCAAAATGAGTGAGTTTAAACCCAGCCCAAATTAGTTCAACTTGTTGAAGATCCTTATAAGAATTGGCACAAATTTCTCCTTATATCTTTGTTGTGTGTGTGTATATGTATCAGTGTAGCAAAGATCATATGGTTATGAGGGATAAAAGGTAGACGCTTTAATTTTGATGATTGCAATTTAACTTTAATAATAGGTTGATGCAAAACATATATTAAGTTGTTCATTTGTTAGACTTTAATAGTATTTTTATAGTAAAAAAATAAATCACCCACGTAGCATCAGCATTTTGATAATAAAAAAATCTACATTTTTCATAATAAAAACTTGTATCAAAACGTTTTTGTATTAAAATAGGTTTATCAATATATTTAAATGTTTATAATTTTATTTTAAATATTTTTTTAAAAAAAATTAAAGATCAGTTTTTTATCCTGACCATCAGCGTCTGGTTTACACCAATTTCAGGATATAAGCACTTAGATATTCACAAACAATAAAATTAGCAAGTTCTGATTTCATTAATTGTTTAACAAAAAAATAGACAAATTATTTATCGCTTTTGTTGCTGTTTAACTGGTTAAAGATCTTGGTAACGGATTCAAATAATTTCTTCTTAAGTTCCATATTTCGATTGAATTGGCAAGTGGTAAGATTTTGGCCGACATGGATTCTACGAAAATGTCAAAGAGGATGGGCCAGACATAGTCATGACCAGAAGGATATTTTAATGGCTAGTGTGGGTCCGTTTGTAGCTCCATATATTTTTTATATTACAATTTATTCAATTTAATCGCACTTTTGACTTGATAGAAAGAAAAATCCTCCATGTTTTATAATATTTTCAGGAACCATTAATTAATTAATTACAATGAAGCGCACACCGCGTGACATTTAATGCTGAAAACTTCAAAGGAAAAGAGGATGAAGCTTCTCCGGCAAGTGGCAGCCGCCACCGCCGCCGCCGCCGCTTCTTCTCTACCTGACTTCGGCGGCCTCTCGTCCCGTCATATTGTGAACCACCGTCTCAAAGACTTGAAGAGAGCTAAGAGAGGAACGGAGCAAAAAATGTGGCAAAAAAGAGAACGGTCAATGGATCATATATTTTATCATACTATTTATTTGGATATCTAAAATAATTCATATTTGGAAAAAAACTTTATGATATATTTTAGTTAAATTTGAAAAACTGTTAAAAATTTGAAATTATAATTCAACCACTAGAATGCCGTTTCTTATATAAACTTTTTGATCAGCAGTCTTAATAGGATATCAATTTTGTCTTCGTCCATTTTCTTCCATGCGGTTGAGTCGAACATCGAATCTAAGTTGGATTAAACGATACTTCGTTCTGTTAAAACGAAGCCCGTGGCAATGCGGGTCATGCTGCCACGGCAGACGATTGAAAAAGGGGCGCCCCTTGTGACCAATCGTTTCCTCTCTGTGGATCCCATCCCGCAGATCCTTGTCAGCCACTGCGTGCTTCTCGTCTGTGTTCTCCATATCTAAAACCCAAAGGATTTGTCTTCTACTGCAATAATAAATTCCTTTTGCTGCTGCCCTGCTGTACCACCTAACAGGACGTTTAAAGAAGAGAAAATTTCTGCTGCCATCATCTTCCCCAACTCCTACCCCATAATTGCAGACGCAATCCCAAGAAAGAGAATCGGAAATGAAAGTTCACAGAGTGTGAGATGTAGCAGATCCCTTTCTACGGTGATGGCACCTCCGTGTACTCGTTGAGCCTACTTGGGGAATCCCATTCAAGAGACCAACATTGGGGCAGCGGTAAAACAAATGCTGGTGATCAAAGAAAGATTAGATCGTCGACTATGAACAACGGCGGCGTGGGTAGTGGTGGTGACGGCGGCCGGCAGCTTCAAGCAACTCCCACCGTCTTCTTATTCATTGCTTCCGTCTTCATCGCCTGTAAATGAATATCTACGAATATGGAAACTCACACTGTGCAGTGCTCTCATCCACCCATCAGTTACTATTTCTTTGACTTCCATTTAAAATTTTGCTTTATGTCCGTTAAATTGAAATTTCTAAACACAAATTTTTTCTCTCCTGCCTTGCTTTAGATCTGGTGTTTCTTTCATATTGATGTTGCCAATGTTGTGTAGGGATTTGTCATACAACAACTTCACAGACGTTACTTCTGATTCATCACTTAATTGTATGGGGGAGAAAACGTAAGCCCCGCTGCTCAGCTTATATTTATGCTTCTCCATGATTCAGCGTTCTACGACTTTTACTTTTCTCTACATTCTGTCATGTTTCCAACTGACATTTCAATTATCAATCTTCAGCAATTTAGTTGAGAGCTTCCCAGAAGTACTGAAAAATGAGTAAGCCTTCTTTTTACATTTTGATTTTCTGGCTTGTGTTATTAATTTTTTAGACTGTTTGCTGTTTACTTATTGTGCCTACAAGCTCAAAACTTTCTATAGCAGTTAATGCCCCTTTCTTGAGGACATTTTTCCATGTTTCATGTTCATGCAGACATATTATACATCCTTGTTTGAGGAAAAATTATCCTTGCAATGATCGAAAACCAAGACGTAAGCTTCTTCCTTGTTTGTACTTCTTTTGAGCCCAAATCCAGAGTTATTGCCTCTTTAGCATTTATCTCACATCATCTGCTTTCCTGTCTTGCAGACTCTTCTTTCCATGTGAAATGTGGGAGCAGTCAGTCAGTCACTGTTGGCAACACAACATTTGATGGAGATACTGCAATAGATGGTGGTGCAGCTTTCTATGCAAGTCCTCAAGGAAATTGGGCATTAAGCAGCACTGGAACTATAATGGATAATAATGATGACAGTGATGTATACACTGTCTCCACCAACTCAACACTATCTATGTCGAACCCAGAACTATACAGAACAGCACGCATTTCTCCACTCTCTCTCAAATATTATGGACTATGTCTGTGGAATGGGCCTTACACAGTGAAGCTTTACTTTTCTGAGATAGTAATAACGGATGATAAGAATTATACCAGCTTGGGGAGACGTATATTTGATGTGTATATTCAGGTAAGAAAAATTTGGCTCAGCATTTTCTTGACGAATAGTTTTAGGACTTAACATTGTATTAATGGAGATGCAGGGGAAGCTAGAATTAAAGTATTTCAATATAAAAAAGGCTGCCAATGGATCCAACAAGGATACTGTACAAATATTTCAAAGTGTGAATGTAACTGATAACATACTAGAGATTCACTTCTTTTGGGCTGGAAAAGGCACTACAGGAATTCCATATCTTGGAGTATATGGTCGTCTTGTGTCAGCTATTTCAGTTGAACCTGGTATCTCTCTTTTATTCAATAAAGGTTCTTTATTTTATGCTTTCTCATGTATTTTCTAGTTCCACCATCTTTTCATATTCCTCCTCCTAGAGAACAGATCACCAACATGTCAAATATTTCAGAAATATCTCACCGTCTAGGACAAGAACATTATGTATATCTGTTTTTTCCTGCGCTGATCAAGAATGTGGAACATTGAATTATTTGCCATTTCAAATGAATAACCCTAGTTACTGCATTGTTTAGTTGTCTTTTGTTTGATTACATTGGAGAACATTTTTGCTATCACATGTTGAAAGTTGAAACCATGTTGAGGCATAAATAACTAAGACAAAGCAACCTTAGCTTGGTTTCTTGTACTTAAAAGTTAAAAAGTTTGCTGTATAGGATAAATTACACTGGGAGCAAAGATATAAAACTGCAACTTATGGAATTGATTCTCCCTAGTTCCACGGTGTCACATGAAGTTATAACCGCTGGATATTTGGGTTTGAGAATTTAGTGCTACCTCTAATCAAATCTGCAAGTCATAGACTTTGTGCTATGTTACCCACCAAAACCATCAATGCTATTTACTTACTCGTATAATACAATATATGAATATATCCACGTCAATGCTCATATCAGTATTCAGTTTAACAGATTAACATTCGCTACATCAATTTACAGAGATAAGAACAAAAAAAGTGCTTCTTTTATCACACCAAACATTAGAAAAACGTCGACCAAACTCAAGCACCCAAAATTAGAACCAGATTTCCACTTGGGTACAAAGATAATTCCCATCATCAGAAAACACACTCATAAATCGTTTAAGAAGTTGCATCATTCAAAAAATTGGGTAAGTCTTCTCAACTTCCTTCCATCTCAAAACCCGGCCTTATCCTCTCCCTTCAGTCCAGGGAATCCTTGGTACCCTAGACGAACCGAAAGCATTGCCGAGACGGCCTTGAACTTTGTCCTTAGAGCATCCATCAGATCCTGAACCCCTTCATTTTCGGGCTCCAGAATTGGGTATCGCTCGATCAGTTCCGCCATTTGTTTCACGTTCCGCTGGACTCTAGCAGAGAAACCATCTGGGCAGATCTCGAACGCTGCCTTCCACACTTCAACGCACCCCTTGTAGAAACCCAACTCTTCCCCGACCTCGAATCCAACCTTCAAACCCACCTCCCTTCCTTCTTCCTTGCCGGAGGCCAATCCGTCGTTGTAGCCTTCGTTGTAACCTTCCTGGAGGAGGCGTTCCTCGAGGTTTAGGGAGGATTCCAAGATGTCCTCGATGGCCGACGATGCCATGGCACTGGCAGGAGAAAGAGAGAGAGAGAGCGATGAACCGTCTACTTTCGAGACAGTCGGATGAGGAAAGGATTGAGGTCCATTGATCGAAAGCAAGTAGATCCGATATCTGACTTACGCTGATCGGTTGCGTCGTTTAAGCCCAAACAGGGCTATTGATGTGTATTAGCAAGACTTTCTGATATGCGTTTCGTTTCAGAATGTAAATTTTTCGCTGCAAAGATAAACAGATGGAGAGGTATTAGAGTACAAAAAAAAGATTTGCCAAAGTGGACTAACATGTATAAGGGAAATTTCTCTTTCTGAGGTTACCTTTTACTTATAATTTCAAAAAGAACTATATTTTGTGCTTTTCTTAATAAGGATCCTGCTTAAAGCCAACTTCAATTAATTGGAAAAAAAAAATGCTAGCTGCAATTAATTGAAATCCTTTCTTTTTTTCCTCTCTGCTTCTCACGATGTAAGTCTATCTTTGCCTTTCACCATACATGATTGAGTTGCATCTTTTCCTAAGCAAGGTCGTGCTCATGCATTTCTAGAAAATGAAGTAAAAAATTGAGTTTGTAAACCTTCTACTCGCAGAATACGTACTAAGTGAGTCGGATTCAAACAATATTTCATATCTACGCTGAATTCAATTTTGAAAATGACTAGTTTACGTACTTCATTGGTGCAAAAAACATCATTATTTTTACAGTTTTTTATTCTGCAAAGAGAATGGCAGCGTATCATATACTACATACGAGTTATAGTAAGCTATCACATAAATCGTCGCTACAAAAATCAAAGTAGTGTTTTAGTGACACTGTAAAATAAATTTTTAGAGGCAAAACAGTTTGTTTTTGGAGTATTTGGATGACACCAAAAGTAAGTTTTCTTAAAAATAAAATCTGATTTTCAAAAAGGATTGAATAACATGATCCCAGGTTATTCGAAAAAAAAAAGTAAAAAAGTTAGTTGCCACCAAACACATAAACTAAATTTTAAAAATGACTAAGAAATTTTTACAGTGTTTATGATCAATAGTCCCGCCGACCTTCAACGGAAAAAAAAAAGAACTAGAATTTATTTTGGGGGCCGTTTGATGGCCTGGAAATGTGGAATTGGAAATATATTTCCTGGAAAAAATGAATGGGAAAAATCTTTCCGATTCCAATTTTGGTGTGTATGTGATGACTGAGAAATATATTTCCAAAAATATATTTCTATGTTTGATGAAAAAGAAATATATTTCCAGATTTCTAGAAAATTAATTCTTAGTTTGATAATAAGGAAACATTTTTTCAGATTCACAAAAATTATAGAGAAAAGTATGCAATCAGTCATGAGTGGAAGTTTTCAGTCTTATAGGGTTTGCTAACCCAATTTGTGTTATTCAGTTCTTCATTCCAATCTATGAAAAATAAACCCAATTTATTTCCCTTGACTTAACCACAGCATGAAAATTTTCTCCATGAAAAGTAATCAACATTCCTTCTTCTTTGCCAAAAATTAGAACAAAACAATACTAGTTTCATATTAGCCAAGAATGCTACTAAATATAACAAATATCTAACGAAGTAGCAAACATGAACAAAACAATACTAGTTTCATATCAGTACTCACTTCCTATTTGCTGTTTGGGATTCACATTGGAGAGCCAAAGAGTAAAAAGGCATCAAGTGGAGTCATGGTAACCAGCATTGCATCTCATGGTTGGCAAAGAAAGGTTAACTGAAGATGAACTATATGGCAAATTTTCAGTCCCCAGACAACCAAAAAGAGAAAATCAAAATCGACAAACATGAAAGAAATATAATAAGGGTAAGAAAGAAATTCAATGATGAACAGATTAAGGTCAATAACACTCCAGAGAAATGCATACCAGCCCTACTCGATCAAGCTAGCAACAGTCTCCAGTAAGATCACAGATGGCACACCAGCAGAAATAGGTGAGAGAAAAAGCTGGTCCTTGAGTCGTTCCCTAAATTGAGGTAGAGGAACAAGTAAGTGTCGTTGAACTACTGATAACAATACATGTGAAGAAACTACATAACTAAAACAAATGTCAAGTAAAGTATTTCATGAATATCTTCGTAATATAAAGTTCAAACTACTGCAACAATGGTACACCATTTTTGTAAACTCTAAAAAAACACAAAACAAATATGAACATGAAAAAATATAATGACAGCCAACCATTTCAATGAGAAAAAAAATTAAGTGGGTGTGTATACATAGGCAGAAAAGGCAAGTGGCTGCAGGAGAAGAAGAGTCCTAAATTATACAGAGTCTAGACTGAGCTACTGGACTTCCTTTTAAAAAATGAAGTTTCTGGAAATATGGTGGACTTAAACATTTCTGAGTTTCATTCTGGGCAGAGAGAGAGATCGGTAGCAGCAAAGTTACCTGCCCGTCGTTTGAGGGTGATGCTTGCCCTGCGACGTGAACAATCCAGTGAACAGGGGGAAAATGGAGGTCCGACCGCGATGTCGCCATCAAACTGTTTGTGGGTGCCGAGAACAGCGACGATGGAAACCCCAAAGCGAGACTGACAGAGAAAGAAAGAGAAGGCCGAAGAGAGTGAAAGAGCGAGAGAGACGACCAAGGGATTGAAGCAGCGGCAGGTTGAGAACGATGAGGCAGTGGCAGGAGCAAGACGCGAGAGGCAGCGGATGATTCAGGGGCAGGAGGAAGACCCGATAAGTCTGTTGATTGAGGAATCTACTGTTGGCCTTTCCAGCTACAGACTGTGTATAGTTGACCATCCTAAACCTATAAACGTCATACATGACATGATCGATTGAATACAAATTACAAATATTTTTTTGAGATTTAGGCAACCATAGAAAGAATCAGCCTGTTTCTTTTTTTCCACGTTTGATGGCCTGGATTTTTTGAAGGGAATTTTTTCAAAGGTAAATTATCCACGGTAAACTGGAAAGAGGGAAATTTCCCCTTTTCTTGTTTCAGGCCATGTTTGATGGCCTGGAATTTTATTGAAGGGTAAAAAATGCATAGTTTGATTGTGTGGAAGCTTTTTTCATGGAAAAATTTTTTGACCGTTAAAATTTTTTTGGACGTTGTGGTCTCAAAAGCACTGGCAGACAGTCATAGCTAATTGGCATCTTCTGTTTGAGGCCCTCGTGCTTGGAGAAAAATCAGTTTATGTGATCTAATATAGCTGCTGAAGACCTCACCAATGTATGTGCATTATAGAAATCTTATTTGATAACAGATATACACATGGCTGTTGAAGACCTCACCAAGACAGTTGATAACAGATATACATTTACAGGAATATTCATTGCACAATATTCCTTCACAACTACAACATTGAATATGAAAACTTATCTGTAAACAAAATTGACAATACTGACTTGCATTGCAATTGTAAGAAAAATGACTTATGGCCAAGAACAAACAGTTTTTTTTATCACACATGCACGTGCATTAAAAAAGCAATCTTGTAATTGAAACACTAAAATTTTGTGTTAAACAAAAAAAAGAGATCTCAAAAATTACACTTGTAAATGGCATCTTTACGAGGAATAGAAACAAATCTCAAGAGGCCAACATGAACAGCAAAACTGTACCATCTTTCCCTGCTCAAAAGCCGAACATGAATCCACCAAAACTTCACTCGCTGCTAAAAGCCAAATTTTCTTCTGATTCACAACAAAACACTATCTGGAACTTGCAGCTATACTGTACATACTTATTTGCTTTTGACATACTAGCATTGTAGGCTGCTTTGCTATAAATATGATAAGAGCCAGCAGAAATTATAAATCTGTTTATCAGAAGAAACAACAGAACCACCAAAATCAAGATCCCAATTTGGCCATCTGCATATTGAGTGAATAAAATATTCTGCGCTCAAACAAAATGAAAATAGTAGACTACATTCAACTCCTGCCAACAAGTTGATATCTGAAGTACAGACGACAGGAGGAATGAAAGAGAGCCATGAGAGATTCGCAGGAAGGTTTCGCCACGCCCATACAGATAAACACAACAGAAACAACAATGGGGACCCTACTTTATCACCTTTTTAGAGTCACAAAATCACAAATGAAATCAACAAAGAACAGATGAATTTCGTTAAATAGCAGACAGAAAGAAAGAGGCAAAAACCACAAAAAAGATAACGAGGCTTACCTTCCAAAACCCAAACAACCAAAATAAGAGAAACGAAGTGGAGATGGGGCGAAAGAAGGGAAGTGGAATGAGCTTACCTGTGAAGAAATACGATCGCTCAGCCGGCTCTGTGATGAGAAGAGAATCGAAGGAGCTCGGTCGAACGGAGGAGGAAGAGGCGATAGCGAGGGAGAAAGTGCTCGGTCGACTGGCGGACGAAGAGGCGGTGGCGAGGGAGAGGAAAAGTTTACCCATGTTTGAACTGGTGCACGGTGCGTGTTTCTATTAAAAAAGCTCGGCTGGAGCTTGTGTTCATTAGCTTTTAGCTCAACTCAGGGTTAAAAAAACTCGAACTAGATTCGATTAAGCTCAATTTAAAGTTAAAAAATTTAAACTCGACTCGATTAATCGAATAGGAATAGGATAGGATCAGCCTTCGTCCCTGCTAGCAAGGCAGAACACCGTTGCAACACTTCGTGTTTTTTTGTGATGGTAAGTTTACACATTCTATTTCCATGAGTTTAACAAATCAACTCTGCTTAGCCAGCTTCCGCTCGCTTTCTTAAACTAAACAGTAGACGCTTTAATTTTGATGATTGCAATTTAACTTTAATAATAGGTTGATGCAAAACATATAAAACATATATTAAGTTGTTCATTTGTTAGACTTTGATATTATTTTAATAATAAAAAAATAAATCACCCTCGTAGCATCAACATTTTGATAATAAAAAAATCTACATTTTTCATAAAAACAACTTGAATCAAAGCATTTTTGTATTAAAATAGGTTTATCAATATATTAAAATGTTTATATTTTTATTTTAAATATTTTTTAACAAAAATTAAAGGTCAGTTTTTTATCCTGACCCTAAGCGTCTGGTTTACACCAATTTCAGGATATAAGCACTTAGATATTCACAAACAATAAAATTAACAAGTTCTGATTTCATTAATTGTTTAACAAAAAAATAGACAAATTATTTATAGTTTTTGTTGCTGTTTTAACTGGTTGAAGATCTTGGTAACGGATTAAAAAAAAATTCTTAAGTTCCATATTTCGATTGAATTGGCAATTGCTAAGATTTTGGCCGACATGGATTCTATGAAAATGTCAAAGAGGATGGGCCAGACATAGTCATGACCAGAAGGATATTCTAGTGGCTAGTAATGGTCCGTTTGTAGCTCCATATATTTTTTATATTACAATTTCTTCAATTTAATCGCACTTTTGACTTGATAAAAGAAAAATCCTCCATGTTTTACAATATTTTCAGCAACCATTAATTAATTAATTACAATGGAAATCCATAAGCAGAGCTTATTAAAATGTATGTTGGATTTGTTGAAAGAAATAAGTAAACTTGGTGTACACCGCGTGACATTTAATGCTGAAAACTTCAAAGGAAAAGAGGATGAAGCTTCTCCGGCAAGTGGCAGCCGCCGCCGCCGCCGCTGCCACCGTCACTTCTCTACCTGACTTCGGCGGCCTCTCGTCCGACCTCATATTGTCAACCACCGTCTCAAAGACTTGAAGAGAGCTAGGATAGAAAAGGAGCAAAAAATGTGGAAAAGAACTAGATTTTCAAGAACAGGAAAAAGAGAACGGTCAATGGATCCAATTGAAATAGGATATATATTTTATCATACCATTTCTTTGGATATCTAAAATATTAATTCATATTTGGAAAAAAAAAACTTTATATTATATTTTAGTTGAATTGGAAAAACTGTAAAAATTTTGAAATTATAATTCAACCACTAGAATGTTGTTTCTTACATAAACTTTTTGATCAGCAGTCTTAATAGGATATCAATTTTGTCTTCGTCCTTCTTCTTTTATATGGTTGAGTCGAACATCGAATCGAAGTTGGATTAAACGATACTTCGTTCTGTTAAAACGAAGCCCGTGGCAATGTGGGTCATGCTGCCATGGCAGACGATTGAAAAAGGGGCGCCGCCTGTGACCAATCGTTTCCTGTCTGTGGATCCCATCCCGCCGATCCTTGGTCAGCCACTGCGTGCTTCTCGTCTGTGTTCTCCATATCTAAAATCCAAAGGATTTGTCTTCTACTGCAATAATAAATTCCTTTCCTGCTGCCCTGCTGTACTACCTAACAGGACGTTTAAAGAAGAGAAAATTTCTGCTGCCATCATCTTCCCCAACTCCTACCCCATAATTGCAGACGCAATCCCAAGAAAGAGAATCGGAAACGGAAGTTCACAGAGTGCGAGATGTAGCAGATCCCTTTCTACGGTGATGGCACCTTCTCCGCGTACTCGTTGAGCCTACTTGGGTAGTCCCATTCAAGGGTCCAACATTGGGGCAGCGGTAAAACAAGTGCTGGTGATCAAAGAAAGATTAGATCGTCGACTATGAACAACGGCGGCGTGGGTAGTGGTGGTGACGGCGGCCGGCAGCTTCAAGCAACTCCCACCGTCTTCTTCTTCATTGCTTCCGTCTTCATCGCCTTCTTGCTTGCTCCTCGTCCCTGTTCGGCGCAGACGTCTCCAGTTTTGGATCCGAAAGAAGGTACCCACCAATTCCAGATTGACCGGCGGTCCGGCAGCAACCCCACCTCTGTTTTTTTCCTTCTTGTCATCAGTTTCCGAAGATGGGAAGCAAGCTTCCTTTCTTCTCAGTAAACCCAAAACCCCACCGTCTCTCTTACTGATTAATTTCTAGAGTACATGTCAAGAAGCTTACAGGTTCGCTTTAGTTTCCCAAAATGCAGTGAGAAGACCTTCTTCTTCTTCGTAACACAGATGGCTTAATCCGCCATGGTTTCTTTTCCCGGCCTGCAAATCAGGCCCCGGCACTTAGCAGTCATGCCCATTTCCAATGTCACGAATGTGTGGTTGGTGCCGGTGCTAAGATCTGGCGGTACCATCTGCCATGATCGACTCGAACATCGGCCACGAGTTTAGATCCGATCCTCCCGCATTGTCAGCCCCTGAATACGCCCAACCAGAGTTGCTCGAATTGAACAGCGTCGGGTCCACATGGAATAAGCTTTAACCAGTCTCCGTTCTTGTCTTTATCAAGTTTCATGGAATATCATTGGATTTTTTCCTTTCCTGGACTTCGTTGTTACAATTTCAATTTGGGTCCGTACCCAATGGGTGTTTGGATGGAAAACTTAGTTGTTATCTCAAAGATAAGTTTCTTTTTAAATAGTTCTTGTGGTTGGATGACACATCCAGCATAGTCTTTTGGGGTTTGACCAAATCCACTCATCCAAGCTCACCTTAAACCTGGTTTGGTGCGCAATGCCAAACGCCCCCTTATTATATTAAAAACAAAACTGTGAACAGTAGAAATAGATTTCTTAAAATTGAGTTGGTACCAAGGTTCGAATTTCTGAAATTGAATCCAAAACTCCAAATGAATCGGGTCTTGGATTCACTTTCAGATTCAGTCTCTTAATAGATTCGGATTCATGTGTCTTTACCAAATCAGAAATATTTATGTGATGTTGTTAATAATTGAATCTTATCGATTCATCAACATCATGAACATGCTTGTCCACTATTGAGCAAACAATGAAAAGGATACCTCGAAATGGACCATGGTTGGATTTTAAATGAGCTCGAGTCAAAGTCAAAGGCCTTTTGAGAAGTTGGTCAAGATTCTACAAAAAACTTAGGTTGATCCTTCTGCCCTTCCGCGGGCTTAAGGTTGTTTTATTTAATATGGTTGTTGTCGTATCCTAGATATTCATGTTATTTTATTAAGCGGATGAATAGTGTGTTTGACTTTCTGGAAGAGCGCATGTCTTGATATGAGTGAGCAAAATCTTTTTCTCTTTGTTAGCATTTGGTTGCGTCTTTAGACAGCTACAGCCACTACTCAGTCTCTTGTTCAAG
Source organism: Nymphaea thermarum (assembly GCA_011799765.1). Taxonomy (NCBI): domain Eukaryota; kingdom Viridiplantae; phylum Streptophyta; class Magnoliopsida; order Nymphaeales; family Nymphaeaceae; genus Nymphaea; species Nymphaea thermarum. The sequence continues at coordinate 144,745 of JAANDH010000026.1, forward strand.
ATCATTTCCTTTTTCTTTTCTTTAAGAACTATACATCTATTTAAACTCAACAGCAGGAATATAATATCTTGATCTTATTCATATTTTATAAGCTCAGAAAAAAATAAGCAGGTGGTGTGATTATCATGCTGTTAAGGAAATATATATGTGTTCATGACAGTCATTTGTTCTGAGTTCTTTCTAATTTTAAATTCACAAAGGACCCCCGATATTCTACATTCATATGGTATGAAAACTCGTACATTTTTTAGCAACTTTTTCGTAAAACAAATATACAATGTATATATGTATATCTATATATTATCGCGTGAATATGTTCTGTTATTTGGTTTTTGTGTTATACGGATGCATTGTCTGAAATTTCTGTAAAAGGATATGAAAATATGAAGTAGGTCCAATCGAACTTGGGCCGAACTAATGTGGGTAGATACATATCCAGCCATGCTGGTTGGCATTTGCGGCGTTTTGTGATCTTCCGTTGAAGAGACTGATTGAACTCATGTGGGGATGTGGCAGTGACTGCCCTCCAGCAGATCGCTAGGACGCTGGGCAAGACGGACTGGAACTTCAGCGTTGATCCCTGCAGCTGGTTCCCTCCTGCTGCATCCGATCCGTCTGTCGGATGTGAATGCCCTCAAAATTCGACCACTTACTGCCACGTTATCAGCATGTAATGCCTGCCAATCTCTTTCTTTTACATATACAATGTGGATTAATTTAAAGCAGTTTACATGCAAGTAACAGTCAAAGCATCTATACGCAGATTTCTCCGACAACTGGGTCTGGCTGGAACACTTCCAAAGGAACTAACAGAGCTCCCCTTCCTTACTCAGTTGTAAGCCTCTCTCTTCCATTTTGACGAATTACCATCTTCAGTTTTCGTTTGATTACGATGATGGCTTTAGTTTGTCTTAAGCATCACAATTCTTTTCTTGTATCTTTCTTCTTTTTCGTCTTACTGTATTTGCTGCTACCAGTGATGTCACCGACAATTATTTGAGCGGTACCATACCTACCGAGTGGGGCGCCCTCCGACTTGTCAATCTGTAAGATTTTCAGCTTTCTCTCGCTCTCTCTCTCTCTCTCTCTCTCTCTCTCGCTTAAGAAAAGGTAGTTAACAAATACGCAATCACTGGATCCTCCTGATCAAATTCCGACCAAACTAGACTGGACAGATTAGATTTTTCTTGTCTAGAAAAAAGTAAATTGTCAGTTAGCTTTGTCATTAGAAAACAATCTGGACGAGAGTATAAGCGTTTTTTCGATCGCAACACAGTTTAAGAATGTTTCTCATACTCTCTGCCTTCGAGATCCTCTTATGGTCAATGTTGCCATTATTGGAAGTGGTGTCGCTTGTTGGATATCAGCCTATCCCAGTTTTTTTATTTAAAAAGCAATTAAAGACCAGGCCAAAGTAATTAAAAAAAACCTATTTTAGACCTGTATCGACCCAGTAATTCTTTTGGCAAAGTGGCCGATATGGTACACTATTTGACGATGCTGCTTGTAGCTCTTAAGCATTTAGTATTCGTTGTCTTGTACACACTGAATCTTCAATTATTTTGTTCCATTTAAGTACTCCCGAACAGTTTCTGTGTTTAAAAAGTACAAAGAGGAGAGCGAGGGAACTCCCAGGCCCCAGCCAAAATGATTTTCCAGCATAACCGGGCAACATGTTGCTTCTGATTATGTGAACTATGTGCGGCTCCTGTTTAAGGTTGGTCTTGTCTAAGATGATTTCTTGAAGAACAAAGATATAGTGTTGAACACTGTCAGATATGTGATTCATAAAGAGTAAGAAGATTTTGGTCGTGAGGTTCTGAAGTTGGGAATCCGAAACAAACATTACAAGCTCGTTAAATAAAATTTGATCCCATCTGTCCTGTAACGCGTTATTTTAACCTTGAAGCAGAGAAAAGATAATGGTTTAAGAGAACATGTAGCTATGCTAATTAGTACTTTACCATGGTGAAGATCCTAACTCCGTTGTGCATAAAATGATCATGCATAGAACAATTTGGCGAGTTGATTTGTTTTCATTGTTTGTCTCCATTATTCATTTAAGTTTTCCTTTAAATGTCTTCAGAACTCTCTATGGTAACCGCTTATCAGGTCCTATTCCGGCACAACTTGGAGATATGGTCACACTTCAGCAACTGTACGTTTCAAAGTTATTTTAAGGTTCTGGTGAAGTTGGTAGCATAAAATGTTAAAACTCCACTTTGTTTGGCACTTTATTTGATTTGGGCCTGCAGAACACTTGAAGCAAATCAATTTTCTGGAGAAATACCCCCACATATTGGAAATCTGAGCAATTTACAAAGATTGTAAGATTACTGTTGGTAGATTCCATCCGGAAACTTTTTTTTTTTGGCCTTTACTATGCCTCACCATTAAGTGGTTAAATTTGGATGCAGGGTCCTCAGTTCAAATAATTTTACAGGAGAATTGCCCCAAACTTTGGCAAAGTTGACAAACATGACTGACTTGTACGATACTTTCTTTCCCTTCTACTAATTGATCAGTTATTTTCGAGTAAAATAATCATCCCACTTCCGCTCTTTACACTTCCATTGTGAATAGACTGAGAAGACAAACCTTACCTAATTGAGATAAAGTAAACTAGGTATTACCGAAGGAATTAACAAGTGCTCCAAATTGCACCAAGGTATGTACAGATGGTAGTAATAATCCTTCTACTGGCCCTACTATTTCCTTGTTGAGGTGAAGTGGACAAGGAAAATGTAATAAGATCAACAATCATTCTTTTCCCACAAATGCAATAATCAATTATGACTTTTCCAAGTTCTAACTAAAATTCTGCAAATTTGAAGAACCATTGGACCCATTATCACGTTGAATATAAACAGGCGATTTATATGTGTGAGTATGAGACTATTTTGTCTGTGTGCATTTATCTATTCTTCCATCCATTGCATGATTATGTGATGAATGTGGAAATTTAAGTGAAGGTATGATATAAAATGATTTCAGTTTGCATTTTAAACATTTGGGCAAGCCACATCTGTATCTGTTAGGCAAGTCATCACATAAAAAACTCACGTAGGAGCTGAGGTATATGGATATTCACATCGTTAATGCACTCGAGCATGTAAATAATTATCTTTTATTCAAGGATATTGTTCTTGTTAACAAGCTAATCCAACCAGGCCTAGTACTGTGACTAGCCTAAGTGGATCCCAATTGATAAAGTTGCCAGTGCTTCATAACTTTTATTGTTGAGGAAGAAGATATCACAGTTGATTCTGGCTTAGGCGGATGCAGCATGTGCAAATTGTTCCTACCTGGACCGATAAAAATACTTGCTTTAAACGATGAGGAACCTTTTGGAAATGTTTCCATCCCGAAAATTATATCATGAATTTTGGTTTTTCTTTTACAAATCATGATGTATGTAATATAAAGTTTCATCATGGAAAATTCAATTAACCAAGCAATATGGCAAATTTGATTAATTATGGAACTCATAATTGCTGAGAAAAACAAAGAAATTAACTAAAAGTTGTTTGAACTGCAGTAGGATAAGTGGCACTGGGTTGTCTGGGCAGCTGCCTGACTTTATTGTGAGCTGGACACAACTGGAAAGATTGTAAGTTTTATCAGCTTCATCAGGAACTACTGGAGCTTCTTCGATAATTATTTTCTGATATGATTTTGTCTCAGAGAAATCCAGGGCACTAATCTGGTGGGTCCAATTCCAGCTGGCATCAGCAAATTGGAAAATCTTGAGCAGCTGTACATTTCCTTATAAACTTACTCAATATTTAGTTGATGTGATTTTGTCACAATATTTACAATTTTGGAATCCCACCAATTACAGGAGGATCAGCGACATGCTTGGAACAAGTTCAAAATTCCCTGATTTGAGCAGACAAAACCGCTTATCACGCTTGTGAGCTTAATTCCAACATTGTCTCTCATGTTATGGATCTACAGTTTCTACATGTCAAGGGACTGAGCTAAGAGATTGTGATTGTATGGTTTAGGATATTGAGGAACTGCTTGCTATTTGGTCAAATCCCTGATTATATTGGTCAATTCAAGGCCTTGAGAATACTGTAAGTGAATGACTAGTAAAGGAAGTGAACTAAACTGAAGGTTCTCAGTAGAATATCCCCTGCTGTTCCTTGTGTAGCTTACTTGGCTTTTGTTTCCTTGCAGGGATCTAAGCTTTAACAACTTGACTGGTGGAATACCAAACTCTTTACAATTCCTTTCCCGGTTACAGTTTGTGTACGTAAACCCATTTCAAGTGATAACGTTTATGGATTCTTTTCTACGTATTAACATAATAGTTAGCAATATTAACATGATAAAATGGTGCATGATTTTTTATTTTTTGGTGCAGGTATCTGACAAACAATAGCTTATCTGGCCCTGTACCTGGTTGGATACTGGGGACTAGCGTGGAAGTGTATGTGTTTTCTTCTTAATTATTCCATTCTTCTCTTTAGTTTAAAAGCACTTCAAGTCTCCATGTCTTTCTAGTCAATGTTTTGGCTTGCCTGCCTCTGAATTAAATATTGACTGACTCATGCCTGAGCTTGAGCTGGTTCCAACCGAAGGCCATCAGATGAAAACTGGATAAATATGAATAAGATGTCAAAAAACAATCATTAGGAACATGCTATGACAAAAGAAGGAGCAACTCCAGCAATTGCCTGTAAATGATTATCTTATGACTGAAATGCACTTAACGGTTACTTTACCTACGAATATGGAAACTCACACTGTGCAGTGCTCTCATCCACCCATCAGTTACTATTTCTTTGACTTCCATTTAAAATTTTGCTTTATGTCCGTTAAATTGAAATTTCTAAACACATTTTTTTTCTCTCCTGCCTTGCTTTAGATCTGGTGTTTCTTTCATATTGATGTTGCCAATGTTGTGTAGGGATTTGTCATACAACAACTTCACAGACGTTACTTCTGATTCATCACTTAATTGTATGGGTGGGAAAACGTAAGCCCCGCTGCTCAGCTTATATTTATGCTTCTCCATGATTCAGCGCTCTACGACTTTTACATTTCTCTACATTCTGTCATGTTTCCAACTGACATTTCAATTATCAATCTTCAGCAATTTAGTTGAGAGCTTCCCAGAAGTACTGAAAAATGAGTAAGCCTTCTTTTTACATTTTGATTTTCTGGCTTGTGTTATTAATTTTTTAGACTGTTTGCTGTTTACTTATTGTGCCTACAAGCTCAAAACTTTCTATAGCAGTTAATGCCCCTTTCTTGAGGACATTTTTCCATGTTTCATGTTCATGCAGACATATTATACATCCTTGTTTGAGGAAAAATTATCCTTGCAATGCTCGAAAACCAAAACGTAAGCTTCCTCCTTGTTTGTACTTCTTTTGAGCCCAAATCCAGAGTTATTGCCTCTTTAGCATTTATCTCACATCATCTGCCTTCCTGTCTTGCAGACTCTTCTTTCCATGTGAAATGTGGGAGCAGTCAATCAGTCACTGTTGGCAACACAACATTTGATGGAGATACTGCGATAGATGGTGGTGCAGCTTTCTATGCAAGTCCTCAAGGAAATTGGGCATTAAGCAGCACTGGAACTATAATGGATAATAATGATGACAGTGATGTATACACTGTCTCCACCAACTCAACACTATCTATGTCGAACCCAGAACTATACAGAACAGCACGCATTTCTCCACTCTCTCTCAAATATTATGGACTATGTCTGTGGAATGGGCCTTACACAGTGAAGCTTTACTTTTCTGAGATAGTAATAACGGATGATAAGAATTATACCAGCTTGGGGAGACGTATATTTGATGTGTATATTCAGGTAAGAAAAATTTGGCTCAGCATTTTCTTGGCGAATAGTTTTGGGACTTAACATTGTATAAATGGAGATGCAGGGGAAGCTAGAATTAAAGGATTTCAATATAAAAAAGGCTGCCAATGGATCCAACAAGGCTACTGTACAAATATTTCAAAGTGTGAATGTAACTGATAACATACTAGAGATTCACTTCTTTTGGGCTGGAAAAGGCACTACAGGAATTCCATATCTTGGAGTATATGGTCCTCTTGTGTCAGCTATTTCAGTTGAACCTGGTATCTCTCTTTTATTCAATAAAGGTTCTTTATTTTATGCTTTCTCATGTATTTTCTAGTTCCACCATCTTTTCATATTCCTCCTCCTAGAGAACAGATAACCAACATGTCAAATATTTCAGAAAGATCTCACCGTCTAGGACAAGAACATTATGTATATATGTTTTTTCTGCGCTGATCAAGAATGTTGAACATTGAATTGTTTGCCATTTCAAATGAATAACCCTAGTTACTGCATTGCTTAGTTGTCTTTTGTTTGATTACATTGGAGAACATTTTTGCTATCACATGTTGAAAGTTGAAACCATGTTGAGGCATAAATAACTAAGACAAAGCAACCTTAGCTTGGTTTCTTGTACTTAAAAAGTTTGCTGTATAGGATAAATTACACTGGGAGCAAAGATATAAAACTGCAACTTATGGAATTGATTCTCCCTAGTTCCACGGTGTCACATGAAGTTATAACCGCAGGATATTTGGGTTTGAGAATTTAGTGCTACCTCTAATCAAATCTGCAAGTCATAGACTTTGTGCTATGTTACCCACCTGGATGCATGAGATAGAGAGAGAGAGAGAGAGAGAGAGAGAGTAAATTTTGACAAATGTTATTGTCAGTCCCGTTTATGATTTGATAATCACAGTTTTGTAACTGTCTGGTGGGCTGTTTCTTTGGCCTGGTCTACGTGGAAGAATTTAATCCTCCTAAGGAAGGCATTAACAGGAAGATTATCATCAGCATCGTGGCAAGTTTGATGTCTCTTCTCTTGTTGATATTCTTGATCATTGGCATACTCTGGAAGAAAGGCATCCTGTTCCATAAGCAAGATGAAATAGGTAAGTGCCATCATGCAGTCACACACCAAAATCCATAATACTACTATTTTGGCTTGTTGTTTTGTACCGCAGTTGGATTGTTATTTAGCTTCTGTCAATTCGTGTTTTAATTTAAATGAACTTTTTGTTTATGTTCTTTAATTGATTCATGTGATCATATAAATTCAACTTAGTTTAACAGTGAACATTGACGTTGATTGATATACCTATCAAGGTTTGCCCTAAGATGATCCATGTTCTAGACCTGTTTTTGATCTTCTAAGTTCTTTTAAGAATCCTAAGATGGCTAGTTTGCAGAAGTTACACATAATATTTTCAATGGATAGGTTGGGCCCACATTAGATCATGTATCCACTCTCTGTCAACTTGGAGACACTAGAGATGTAAGAGAAAAGGAAGAGGAGATGAATAGTTGTATCAAGTCAGAATCCCTTAATGGCCTTTGGGATGAATGTTCTGGTCACTCGATAGATTGCCATCCCTCTCCAATGTCCGTCTTAGTTCTCTTTATTAGTTACGCGAGTGGCTTCCCCTGCTCCCCCCGACGGAAATACTTCAACTAGAGGCAGAGGTTAAGGCACCGGAGTAACCTTGTCTAATAAGGATATTGATTTGGATAAGCCAAGAGAAAGGAAGGTGACAGGTAAGGAAAAGAATAGCTATTATGTGCTTGTCCTCTTGGTATTTCTCGCTGGGATCTGTCCCTGTTATCGCCTTAGGCTTCGACCTAGGAAGAATCAAAGCAAAGCCCTTGCAATTGATTTATACAAGCAAAGCCCTCCCTCACGGTTTCTCGGAGTTGTTTTGGAACAGGGCCCTTCCAAATATTGCTGGTCTAACAAGTCGTCCTTATATTGCAGCCTGTGTTTTGTTGTTACTTGATTATAGCCTTAACATTTTTCCTCCGAACATGTTTCCTTTGCAGAACTTCGGCAATTCAACCTCCAAGCTGGTTCCTTCACTTTGAAACAAATTAAAGCTGCCACAAATAACTTTGATGATGCTAACAAGATCGGAGAGGGGGGTTTTGGATCAGTTTACAAGGTATAGATGTGACTTACTAACCAGGACAGTTGTATTAAATGCTGCACAAGTAAGGAAAACATCCTTTTGGATCAGAATTTCAAAGTCCTAATTTCTATTTGATGAAATCCTAAATTGAATGCAAAACTATGGTTATGGGCCCCAATGCCAATCAGAGTCCAATTATTCTTTTCTCTTTTTTTGGATTTCTTGCACGCTTCTAAAAAGCAATAATGTGAAATCTTATGCAATGATACTGAAATTTGATGTGCCATAATAGGCATAAATTTGGGACGTGCCCAAGTCAGTCTGGTCATCATGTTAACCATTAATATGGTTTGGATATGGTTTCTTGATCTATGTAAGTGACCGTACCACCGCAGAGCAATAATCACAGAGGAATATTTGGAAAATGCAGGGTCATCTGTCAGATGGAACTATTATCGCAGTCAAGCAGCTCTCTTCCCAATCAAAGCAGGGTAGCCATGAATTTATTACAGAGTTAGGGATGATTTCTGCCTTGCAACACCCAAACCTTGTAAAACTGTATGGCTGTTGCACTGAAGGAAAGCAATTATTACTTGTATATGAGTACATGGAGAACAATTCTCTTGCCACTGCTCTTTTTGGTAAAGCTTGCTGATGAGCATCTTCTAAATATCTTTTCTTTTCTAATCTCCCTTTCAAGTTGTGTCAATAATGACAGATTTTTATAGGTCCAGAAGAGAAAAGATTGAAACTGAACTGGCCTACACGCCACAAGATTTGCATTGGGATAGCCAGGGGTCTGGCTTATCTTCATGAAGAATCTACTTTGAAGATTGTACATAGAGACATAAAATCTACCAATATACTCCTTGACAAAGATCTGAATGCCAAAATATCAGACTTTGGACTTGCCAAACTTCATGAAGATGAGAAGTCCCACATCAGCACTCGTATAGCTGGAACTTAGTAAGTTGTATTCTCTACTTCTATCAGTTTATCATAATTTTCCTCTCTAAATTCAGAAGTGCAAAAGGTAGAAGCTGTAGCTATTCACATGTCAATATCTTATACTGCATACCTGAAGGGCTAAGTCAAGTGCTTGCATAGTGTGCTTGGAAGATTGGACAGGAGATGATTCTTAAGCTTCTGGCTTTTCAGTGCATGATACAAAGATGCGATCCCCTGACCCTAAGCTGACAGTCCAAGCACTGAACCAAGCAAGAGCTCTCGGTGTCCAATTTTTTTCCTCTTCTTTAACTCGTCTTACATAAATCATAATTCTCTGGCGAGATATGCTATTCTGAGTGTTCAATTTTTTTTCTCTTCTCTAAACTCATCGTATATAAATTAGAATTATCTGTAAAAGATCTGCTATTAGATTTTTTTTTAACTTCTGTTACCTGCAACAAGACTAGGATCCTTACACCTGTAGATCTGTAACTGAATTGTTCTTGCTTGCTAGAACATATTTATGTCTTGTGCTCCTATTCTTGGTTACCCTTGGTGCGGTCACAGCCATTTGCATTTGCATTTCCTTCTTTCTCAAGCTGGGAAATACTGGCATGTTATGTTCTATAATTCTTCAATCACTAGGAGAAATAACAGAAGGCGCGGTTGTTGTGTCTCTCAAGTTTCTCTGTCATGTTGGAGATTACTCATTGGTAATTGGCAGAATCAGTGACGATGCTAGGTCAATATTGAGGCATTTTCTATATTGTCATGGAGGATAGGCCTGCTCTTTCCAAGTGTTGGGCTAGATTTAATTGATATATTAATGTGCAGTAACTTACAAAATTTGTCAAATTTGTAAAGCATAAAATCAAAATGTAGATGCTCAATCCCTCGAACGACTTTTGTTGTTCCAACAAGAATAAAAGAAAAAAAGAACAGAGGAAATCTATAGCAGTTCTTTAAAAAGCTGCTCCTGTGTCGTGATGCTTCCTCTACTGCTTGGCCTGTCAGCTGGATGAGTTCTTCTGACATTTGTTATGTGATATGTTGTTATTATTAGCTCATTAATCAACTCTGGCGAAGCTTTTCCACACATGCTACCCTATCTACATTTAAGCAGGACATGTTTGTTGTACAATTGATTTGGGCATATGAATTGTTTCTCACCCAATTTAAACCTCATAAAACTGCAGTGGATACATGGCACCTGAATATGCCATGCGTGGTCACCTGAGTTACAAGGCGGATGTTTACAGCTTTGGAGTTGTTACCCTTGAGATTGTTAGTGGTCAGAACAATGTAAGCTGCAACAATTTAGGAGAAGGTGCCTACCTTCTAGACTGGGTAAGTCTGTGCCACCTGAATTTTGAAAATTTCACTGCTTTACACTGCTAACTATGCAGTCTCGATAGGCATGTATTCTTCAGCAAAGAGGGAATCTCCTGGACCTTGTTGATCCCGATCTAGATTCAACCTACTCGAAAGAAGAAGCCTTAACAATGCTTAATGTGGCTCTCCTCTGCACCAATCCATCCCCTTTGCATCGGCCGAAGATGTCAACAGTGGTGAGCATGATTGAAGGCCGGGAACCAGTGCAGGCCCCTCTTCCAAGCCCTGCAGTATCAACGACCGACTTGAGCAGCCGAATGCAAAGAGTAGCAGATTGGCAATACAGCAATCAGGTCCAGGCTTCCAGCCATTCTACAGAAATGTCATGGACTGGGTCCTACGTCTCAGGTCCTGCGCAGGATGAGAGTGAGCATATTTTACCAGAATGTCTCGATGAAATGCGTTCATCAGCATAGGCCAAGGGCTGTTAAGAAGACGTTTGATTTCGTGGAGTTTCCACGGATGGTAGGGCCTGCATTGTATCGCAAACAAGGGACACAGAGCGGATTCCTTTGTTTCTGAAGGAACACGTTCCAGGCAATCCACCAAAATAATGAAACATGCATACGGAACAGTTCCGCTATGGGTGTTATGTTCCTGAATTCAAATATCCTCTCAAGGGGACTGAGGAACACTTTCTTGCGCATGTACAGTTGGCCTTTCCGACTATAGAGTATGCAAAATTGGCCATACATAATTTGTCGGCGTCATATATAACACGATTCATTGAATACAGAATTCTTTTTGAGGCGATGGAGAACAAGATGAATCAACGTATTGCTCCATTGTCTTTTCTTTGCTGGGGGCCTGGAGGTTGTATGGAGGGGGGGAAAAATAACTTGAATTGTAAAATAAATGGGAATTGTATCATGTATTGCTTCCTCAACAGACTGTAGAGAAACATCACTTATTAAACACAAGCTCTTTGCACTGGCCTAAACGTATCTCTCAAGCAGGAACATGAGACAAAGCAGTGCTCGTGACAAGTGATGTAAAATGCAGTGTTGGCGTGGTTTTCAATTTGGTAGTTGAAGCGTGCCTGATCGCAAGCAAAAATATTTAAACTTGAATAATGATGAACCAGATTCAGGTTAAAATCTGAAGGGACGCAGGTCCTTGCGGATGGGCAGGTGCATGTGCGAAGGACTCTCTCTCTCTCTCTCGTCCACAACTCTTTGCGCAGATATTACAAACGGTCAATAATCATACGTTCATTGCTGACGCAGACAATGCGACAAGCAACGTATAGTCAAACGATTTATCATGAAAAGAAAGATAGACGTCGACTAACAAGAACTATGAGCCCTGTGATTTTACATGTCAAAATCTCAATTCATCGTAATTTGCCTGCCTTTTCTTCCTAGTTGCCTCCGTTAAATGGTAAAGCTACAGTTTAACGGATAAAACAAAGAGGTTACAATAATTTTTTCCTTTCCAATAAAGAAAAACTTAGCATGGCCCAGAAACACGGAGTCCTTGTCTATGGCTTAATGTAGCAGGGTCCAGGGTCCGGTTTAATCCAGGTTCCAAACTGCCAATCCAAAGAGAATAAGGGTAAATAGAAACTGCCAACTTCCGAGGCGTCATTGATGGGTTGAAAGCAAGAGATACTTTACTGGGAACATAAGAACGTAAATATTTTGGAACATGTAATTAATTATCTTTTTTGGTTCTTAAGTTCAAAACTCTGTCTAGAGCATCGGAGGGTCAAACTGTTTCTTCAATAGAAAAACCAACGCCACAAAACTAGTTACCAGAATTTTAAGAAACCTCCAAAGATGGCAATCTATAAAAGAAAAACTGTTCAAGTTAGACCAAGCTGTACAGAGCTTACAGGATGCCCAGCATTTAAGCTGTGCTTCGCCTTTTAGGTGGTGTATGTGCGCCCGCTTTTTCATCTGCCATCATCTTTCATTCCTTCATCCAGTAACATGAGAAACGAGACGCAGAAAATCCTCCTACTGTGAAATTTCTGCAAACGTGCAAGGATGTGGCAATTCATCTTTTATACTTTTTGGATGATTTTGGTTTGATGGATAGGCATCATTGACGATCATGCCATGTGACATGACTGAAAATCGAGGACTTCTGATATATTTTCATTTGATTCAAAGTTCTCAAAATATGTTTTGATCACCCAAGTCTGATATTCAAGGGTTCTCATAAATGTCGGAACCCCCTAAAACTCATTTTGGTAAGCTGCACATCTGAGAAAAATCTTCGTTGTCCTCAAATTCTGACTTGAGATGAGCAAACTAAAGATAGAAGGGTACAAATTTATGTTGCAGTAAAAGAGTTAGTTCTTCTAAAAAATGGATCTCAGATCCGACGTGATCAAACACAGTCCTTTGTAGAGGATAGAGGTTCCTGCCACCTGACAAACGAAATGCTCGGTTCCAATTGTGTAATGACTACAAATATCTTCTGCTGACCTTTTGGGACATGAAGGGATAACTGAAAAGGCCGTTCATATTTGACACCGAAGAAGGGAAAAAATGGACACCGTTCAACATGAATTAGACGAGAAAAATCATCTGAAAGATCTTTGGCAAATTATGTATGCTAAATCCCCAAAACAAGTTGCAGATTGCAAACAAGTTAAATTAACTTCTGCAATGATATATTATAAACTGGCTAATAGATTCAATTTTGGATATCGACCGAAACAATTGAGGTACACTGTTTGTTCTCTACAAAATAGCTCGACCTGATCACATGTTTATGTTTTATCAGCGCAGCCATCTTCACAGAAGGCCCTTCAGAACTAAGCCCATAGTTAATGATTTCAACCCACTTGTATCACGCCTGGCTGTGTTTGGAAGAAGCTTCTTCACACCCTCAACCATTAATTTTCCAAAACCAACCTCAGCAAGCATGTGAAACCCAAAAAACAGAAAAAGGAAACTGAAAACTTGTAGAGAACAAGTTTCACTTTTAATAAGCTGGGTTCGAGTGACTGGAATCAGGAGCTTGACCATAGCCATAACCGTCCTGTGATGAAACTGACATTGGTGCAGCCCCTCCAGGACCCACTCTCGGCAACCCATGTGGCTGTGGTGCAGCAGCATAGACATGACTAGGCAGAGATGAAGCAGCAGAAGTCTGTGACAAACTGGTAGGAGTTCCACTCGATGCTGAACCCGTCATAGTTGGAGTCATTAGATACCCTCCAGGGTTATTGCCAGGAGGAGCACCATTACTAGGTAATGATGGTGCACCTGGCGCTGATGAGGCCAAGTTAGAAGCTGGTGGCCTGGGCAAACCATTAGGCTGCATAGATACAGAGGATGCACCGGGCGGCATCATAACAGGTGGCATAGGATATCCTACAAAAGTCAATTCAAAAGATCAATGCCTACGGAAGTACAAATAAACAACTCTAAAAGTTCCAGCCACTATACAAAGCATAGCCCAAGAGAAAACCTCTCTGGTTAATGATCAAACCTAGCACACAAAGTATCATGTCAACTTGGTAACCCTTACAAGTTTGAACCCAAGTTACCATAGACACTTTGGGCAAGTAGTCCTAGCATTAATATGTTGATATGTGTTAATATAGAAAACCTGCCCCAATGTCTTCAAATGGAAACCTCCCTAACCTAAAAAGTAGCATGGTTAGAGATATGTTTTACTACATAAACTGTGGAGGACCATAATTTGCCCTGATTCAAGAACACAGGATTGTTGAAACATTCAATGGGCTGACCATCAAGTAAAATACAGTAAACACTCGAACGATAAAAATGCAATTGTTGGCAACCTTGTCGAGTTAGAACCACGAACCTTTGGAACATAGATAGGCTCACATAGTATAATACAGTATCACACACACAAATATTGGCAGTATCATTGTTGGCAATTGGCGAGTCAACATGTAACTCACCCAAAGTTGGCTTGAATCCGCCCCTGACTAAAAACTTAAGGCAACTCAAGTAAGGCCAAACCCAGCAGATTCAATATTGCAACTCCAAGTAAATAGAGAATAGGCAAAGTCATCCAAGTTTCACTATTGACTCACTGATTCAATTGATTTTGTGAAAGTGGACAGGGAAACTGTATTTTTTAATTTGTATTCAAGAGAATCAAGACCAATTTGCAAAAAATATACTCTACTTGGTCGTTACAAAATTAAAGAACAGGGAAACTTTGCACAAAGTAGCTGCATGGGAATTTTTGTGAGGACCACCTAAATTAGATAAGCCATATAACATGGGTGAGATAAACTTTATGGTTTTCTTCTTTATTGGCTCGACTAACAAGTTAACTTTATCTTTTTCAAAGGGTAGAGTATGATAATTAGAAATACTCGTTTATTTTTATATAACATAATAATTAAAAAATATTTTTATGTAACATAGTAACTTTTTAAGTTATAGTTACATATAGCATGAAATTTTATATAATACGGCTCTTATGTTATAATATTTTATACAATATGATAATCATATCATAATATTCTATAAAATATGACAATTCGGTTATGCAAATGCTGTGATATGTAACTGAAACACATTTATATGATTTTAATTTTCATTTATGATTTTAAATTAAAACAAAAGGGATTTTCCCTAGTTACTGAATACGGATCAACATATCAGCTCTAACACTTGAAATCCAAAGCAATCATCAAGACAAGAATAACAAACAGCAGTGGAAAGCTCTAAAAAATAAACACCTAATATAAACAGCACCAAGAAGTTGTTAAAATCATGACGATTCCAAGAAAACATAAGGTGTAAAATCCAGCTTATGACTTTAATGTTACTTTTTCCAGCACCAAATTTATTGAAGATGCATGATGCACAGACAGCTAATAAGGTAAGGAACAAATGAGAGAAGAATGCATAAGCAACTAAATTATATGAGAAAAGCTATGCCACACGGGGACGTGAGATTTGCCCAAGTACCCGTGTCGGTACGTGGGTACGGCAACATGGGTACCTGGGTATGGCTGGGTACTGCTGTATTTTTTAAATATTTAAAATTATATTTTCAAACTTAATTTTTCTCTAATTTAGATTTTTCCCTTCTTTTATATTTCCCTTCCACTAAGATTTTATCTTCTCATTTTTCTTTAATTTTGAGAATTTTTGTGGATTATTATATATATAATATATTTAATTATTTATATATGCACTCAGATGTACCCCCGTACCCAAACATGTCATATAGGAGAAAAGGGATCCACAAGTAGATAAAACCTAGCACTACGAATGAAAACAAGCATGCACTTTATTCAGAAAAACCAACAGTTGTAACCTAATGATGGAGAATGATATAAGAAAAAATGAAAGAAATATCTGCATGTTGTACCCGGTGTACCAGGAGCAGGACGTGGAAAAACAGGAGGACGAACTCCTGGCATCATATTTGGATGAACTTGTGGAGATGCACCGACTGGGATGACAGGAGGTGGAAGGACAGGAAGGCGAGGTCTTGGTAGTGTTGAAGGGAGAGAACCAAGATGCTGGTTAAAAGCTACACCAACTTGCTGCTGAAAGGTGGTATGCCCCACAAGATGCTCTTTCACCTTTTGATCAATTAAGCTTTGAGTTTGCTGCTCTTCAAATTGTTGATAATAGGTGCGCACGTTTGCCTAACAAAAAGGGAAACATCAGCCAAGTAACACTAAAAGCATACTAGCAAATTTATGGCATTAGCTTTTGAGAATCAGACCTTGTGCTTGTATCCTGCATTGTGCTGCTTTCTAACAGAAGGCTGGCATTAAAAGACATAGACATTACAGATGTTAGCGAAGGCATGAATTAAAACCAAAGTTGAACTAGCTAACTCACTAAATTCTAATGATAAGCTAGAAGATGAACCAAAACATTGAGAGGGAACACAAAAATATGGATGCAGAAATGAAAAGTCAACATGTCAACTTTGGTAGGAATGAGATAGAAACAAAGATGTATCTTTATCACAGCACAATGTAACAATAATAACCATAAGCTGACACCTCAAAGGTAGATCCAGTAACCGTGCACATCATTCCAAGAGCTATGAAGTTTTATGATGCAAAATAAACTACACATGAATGCTGACATGATGTGAGGTTGCTTCAACGAGGTGAAGCACTTCACGAAATATAACTGATGCCATGCCCATCAATGCAGCGTGTTCAGGCGAAAGCAAGAGTGACAGTGATGCTTTATTAGTCAAAAGAACAGTGAAAAATAAGAAACCACAGAACCATTAGTTGGCAAAGGATATCTGGTGATGTTAAATCTTGATCGAATTGCTAACTCATTTGTCCCTTTATAGTTCGTCTTCACAGCAACTTTATTTATATCAATTATTCCAGATTTTGACATCATAGTTTGAATAGCTTAGGATTTGAACTGCCTGTTTGTGTATACACTTCTGTCACCTACTACACTAACTTGCCCACCTTACTGCACAATTCCATAAGAAAATTGACCCGCACACAAAGCTGGTTCTAAAGGTCGATATAATGGAAAAATGAACACAAAAGTATCACGATTAATCGTAAGACATACTTCCACAAAAAATACCAAAGAAATCCAAACGAATGACCAAGATATCAAACCGACGATATCCTTACCGAATCATGTGTTAGGTATGTATCACAATAGTCACAATAATACCTACAGACAAATGAACCAATCCATTAGTATCTTTAGAATAACAATTAGGTTGACGAACTTAAAATAAAACAGTTGAGTTAATCAGGAAAACGGTTTCCTTACCGTGGCATGTTGGAAGAAGGATCTGATGACAAAAAAAAAAAAAACACTTAGCAAGCAGCGAGATCTTGTAGAAGCTGCAGTCCATGAAAAAGAAATATTGCCAAACTACACCATTGCAAAAACACAGCCATGCATCCCTTCAATTTTTGGGTTGCAAACAAGAAATCTTACCTCTGTATTCATGCAAGATTAAGAGGAGAAAAAACGAAAGAAAATATTAGACGAACTTCCGGTCTTTGGTCGTGGTTATAAAGTACAAATAGGGAAAACAGAAAATCTGTGCAACGTGAAGGTGGAAACACAGGTCATGAATTAAAGGCCAGTAAAGCCAAGCGAAAGAAGTGATCGATGTGGCTTTCCACAGAAACCCTCGCCGGGGGTGCGAGGGGTTCCGTCGAAACGAAAAAACTCAGCCGGCGAGGTCAGGGTGGGGGTGGTGGTGGGGTGTCTGCGGAGAAGAAGACCCAGAGAGAGAGAGAGAGAGAGAGAGAGAGAGAGAGAGAGAGGGGGGGGAAACGTACCTGTCTGACGAGTCGCGACGAGGAGGGAAGGGCTGACCTGCGAGACGATATATATATATATATATATATATATAGAGAGAGAGAGAGAGAGAGAGAGAGAGAGAGAACTGAGCGGGATATAAAACCCGCAACGGCCGAGTCGGGCCGCCCGATAGCCTGACCGGGCTGGCCAAAGGTCTTTGACGGGGCGGCACGAGGGTCGGGCTTGCTGCCCTATCCCGGCCCCGTGCTACCGGTACGCTTGAATTGCATGCCAGTACAAGTAAGGAGATCTCCTTTTGAGGATCTGCTCTGCTTCCAGCATTTCAAAGTCCCGACTCTTTTGCGATCAAATGCAAAGTAGAACGCAAAACTGTGTCACAGGCCCCAATGCAAACCGGACTTGTTCTTTTTTCTGTTATGGTTTTGTTGCATGAATTTCAACGCTGTGCTGTGATACTGCAATTTGATGGTCCATAATGGCATAACTTAGGGACCTGCTCAAGTGAGTCCACTGGTCGCTTTAACCAGTAGTGGAGTGTTTGACTACTTTGAAGAATTGAACATCGACACTCATTAGATGCAAAATTCTTTTTGAGGTTGGAGATCTAATATATGAAAGCTAATATATAGCTCCATGCTTCTTTTTCTTTGTTGGAGTGCTGGAGGTTGTATCATGTATGAAGGAAAAAAGAAGACTTGGACTGAGCATGGGAATTGCATGGTGTATTGTTTCCTCAGCAGACTTAGAGCAACGTCACTTGTTAGACAAAACCCCTCTATACTTGGCTAAACGTATCTCTCAAGCAGTAACATGAAAACAAAGCTGTGCTCCTCACAAGTGAAGAAAAATGCAGCGACGAAGGTTTCCTATAGGATAGGTGGAGCGTGTCCAAGCAAAAAATTACTAAAACCTGGAAGTGCCAAGCCCTTGTTGATGGGCAGGTGTCAACACACACACACACACACACATCCACACAGACCCTTTGCGCAGATCAACAACCATACATCTATTGTTAGTGCATACGGACAACGGACAGTTAGACGTGAGATCTTATAGAAGCACAGACGTCCTTCACCGCAGTACATAGTGACGCGGGAAGTTCCAGCCGAAAAAAATACGTACCTTCGAATCAGTTGTTAGCCATAATCCAACCCCACTCACGGAACCTCATGAAGCAACTTACAAAGTATGGATAACTTAGTTTAAAATGGATGTCTGATGCGGTACAGAATTCATGCATCAGCCGGATTGCCTCTTTCACATATGCAATTTAACCACACAATAACGTCTAATCATATAGATCATCCCTATGTTTTATTTATACCTGTGGGCAAAAGTCCGTCAGTCACAATGAGAGAGAGGGATGATGTGAAGTGGGTAGTGATCCTAAAGACTGAACAAAAGCGAGTGTTCAGAAATGCATCTGCAGGAACCTGGTTTTGAACCAACCAAATTTGAGCACCCCCATATTTAGGTCAACATGTTTACAGCTTTTGCGTTTAATTAGTCAACAGAATATTTCTCAAGTTTCACAAAAAGTGTCCGAACAAAATGGATTCTTCTCAAGATGACACATAACATTAACAGAAAGCTTTTCATGAGGGAAAAAAATCAAAAGGATGAAAATACATTGAGAAACCCCTAGTTGGAACAGCTATCAATAGAATCACCAGGCTGTGCATCTGCTACATGAAGTTTCTATTTCTCAACTTGTACTCTTCTGTCCCTTATAGGCAGGTCAACTGGCATCTGTGCTTGATGTGGATGATCTGGACCCTTGTAAACCTTTAGATGTGTAAAAAGAGTTCTGCCCAGCTGTTCATTATAAATGAAGATTAGCACAAGAATGAGGCCATATAGCTTTGCTAGTACAAGTTACTCCAAACCTCTGCTTAACCGATAACTAGGCCATGAATCTAACTGTAAGATACTGAATCTTTTTTGCCACTTAGAATATACTTCAGTGTGATAATTGGAGAAGGATCTTTTCATTGTTCTATTATTGAGAAGAAGCTACAGGCTCTCCAATTCATGAAAACTGTGCAGCACTCTAATTAGTAACAACAATATATAATTATATATAGTTTCCATAGATTTGCCAAGATATTAGCAGAAGAATTATCGATTTAACACAATATTATATGTGTGTTCCTTTTATCTTCAACAGTTCTAGTTACATATGACAAATAACCAAACAGAAATGGGGATTGACTAAGCAAATTAACTAATCAACGAAGCTGAGAAGCAGAACATTGCCTTTGGTTGAGCTGTTCCGGAAATTATTTCTACTTTGTTGTTGAATTCTTATTTAAGAAGTTGAGCCGGTTTTCTGATTAGTCTGTTTATTCTGTTGGTTCCCCATGTTCTCAGAACTCATGAGCATTACGTGTAGCTAAGTAAACGGTTGGAAGTTGGAACATGGTTTTGAAGTTTCATTATTTTGGTCATACCAAGATTCCAAAATCTCATGTAATCAATTGATTCAAGATTCGAACAGTTTACATCCCTAGCATGTAGAGTTTGGCCATACCAAGATTCCAAAATCTCATGTAATCAATTGATTCAAGATTCAAACAGTTTACATCCCTAGCATGTAGAGTAATCCCACAGGAAGAATGCAATCAAAATTCAGGGGATATTTTGATTTCATATTTCAAAATCAAGATATTTCTCAATTAAAGGAAATCAAATTGTGAGGCATTCACTTCCTTAAGAAGAGCCACCAATCTTTTAAAACGAATAGTACTTAAATTCAAAGACCAGTGATCAGTTTGTCTTACTCTTCCTTTGGGCAGCATGCCTCGTACAGCATGTTCAACTATTCTTTCGGGAATTCTCTTCTGTAGTTGATCAAAAGTTTCCACCTTCATTCCACCTGGCCTCCCTGAGTGTCTCCTGTAAAGTTTCTGAGTCCTTTTTTTGCCTGAAACGGCAATCTTTTCTGCATTGACCTATGCAAACAAAGTCAAAGGCTATCAGTTCTTGAAAACTAATGGTGTGTTTTTGTATGCCTCGAGGCATTTGTTTATTTTGTTGTCTTGTCAATTGGGTAATGTTCTCATTGCAACTTTCTTGTCTACGAACCCCGATAACAGCATAAATGAACAGGATGCGTAACAAAATAAGGTAGATTCTTCTGAAAAATATTGTCGCTATAGTCTATAATCTATATGAGGCCTCATATATGTTCACAAACAATTCAAGGGATACACCACCTCTTTGAGTATGTGCATGCGTGCGTATGTCCAACGAAGTAAAATAGAAAACAGGGAATGTACTAGTAGTAAATTTGCTGACAGATCCTAGCAAGATCAAAGAGCAATACACATTAAAGTTGATTTCCCCCATGATGGGACCAACAAGTTCTCCAAGACGAATTCCTTTTGCTAAACAACATTTTCATATAGTGAGATCCTGAGAGATGAAAATTTCTGGTGCATACCACAATCACGTACGCTCCCATGTCCACACTTGGAGTGTAAGTTGCTAAATTCTTTCCACGAATATGTATAGCAATGGTCGACGCCAATCTCCCCAAAATCTTGTCTGTTGCATCAACTATGTACCATGTTTTCTTTGTATTTTCATGGTCTGCGGCCTTTGGGTACCACGTTTTGTTCCAAATATCCTGAAAACAAACATACAAATATTCAGAAAACTAAATTAAGACAAATTTCGCTCGCACAAAAGAGACGGATAAACTAATAACAGAAAGAAATGGTGAAACTCATAAAAGTGAATAAGTAACAAAAAGTAACGACCACCAACATAGGAGAGAGAAGGTCCGCAGGAGAGGGAAACTCACGGGGCCGTCAATCTGGGAGGGCTCGAACATCCACCTCTGTTCCTTAGGAATCACGGCCTCTTGGCACCGAACCTGGAACGGTCTCGCGACCGTCAAGGAGGGAGCCTTCATGACGGAATGCACCAATGAGACCCTTCCGTGGGAAGAGCCCAAGAATGGAGATGCAAGAGGAGTGCGGCCAGCAGGTGATGGCCTCAACAACGGGCCTGAAGAGGAGGAAGATGAAGCAGAGGGGGCGCGCCAGGGAACGACCACCGCCATGATTTCCACTCACTGTCTACTTCTACTCTTATTTGCTGCAAAACCTCTCCGATCAACCGAGCAAGATCAGGATTCACCTTCTCTTCTCCTCCTTCCTCGTCCTCCTCCTACTGCTTGCCCGAGTCTAGACTCGAGGAGTCAGGAGGCTCCTGGTTCCGGATAAAGGGATAGGGGCTTAAACGGGTCGGATGCAAACCGGAGTGTTGGATTCAAACCGTTAAAAAACCCGGGATCCGGATGGTACCTTATAAAACACCTTCGAGGATAAACAGTTCTGTTTGGATCAACAAGTTTGACGTCAAATTATGAACTAATAGGAGCTTGTTAAAATTTACAGAAATATGCTCAATATTTGATTAAAATAACAAAAACAAGTTTCAATTTTCATTTATTTTATTTAACTGCCTAAATCACATAAGTTACAGTAACGTGGAACTATTACCATTTTCTTCTGCAATTTAGGAAGTGAGAGCTCTATACTACGGCCTTTTGACAGTAGCAGTAAAATGTTACGGATCATTCCTCTTTGAACCTAAGATGCACTCCCTGTTTTCCAATATAAATAAAGTGTTAGTTATAAAAATGTTCATATATTTTAGATCCTAAGTTGGACCCAAGCCAAGATAATTCAAGCTTAGAGTATGATGGCCCATAAAAGAGCAATGGGTGGCAAAAGGGAATGCAAAAGTTTTAAGTTCAAGATACTTCAACCAAATGCAACACTATCATTCTTAACTGAGTTTGAAAGCAAACAACAAGCTTTTATTCTTCGAAGTTTCAATTCCTAACCTAATCTTCATTGAACACATAACCAAAAAGAGCATGTACATAAGGGTGGACGACGATCTGCGCTACTCGAGGTCGACTTGTTAAAGCTTGGCTCGTGAACGAGTTCGAGCCAAGTTATTTGCTTAGCGAGTCGAGCTCGAGTTCATGAGTTGACCTGTTCAAATAATCGAGTTGAGTTCAAGCTCAACACGTAACTATCGAGTCGAACTCGAGCCTTGATAAAGTTTCGAGCCTTAATCAAGTGATATATTCAAACAAGTTTACGAGTTTGTCGAGCTTTAATCGAGTCAAGCTTGAGCTCAACACGTAACCATGAATATCAATTCTATTCAAACCAGTTTGTGGAGCCTTAATCGAGTCGAGTTCGAGCTCAACATGTAACGATGAATATCAATTCTATTCAAACTAATTTGTCGAGTTTCAATCGAATTGAGCTCCAGCTGTACACGTAGCTATCGAGTCGAGCTTTTAACTGTCTAGTCGAGCTCGAGCTGCTTCAATCGAGCTATTATCGAGTTCAAACCGAGCTCGAACTGACTGAACTCAGACTCAACTTGGCTCGTGTTCACCCCTACATGTAAGCAAAAGTTATGTGGTTGACTGGTCCGCAACTGAATCACAATGTCTGGCTGGTACATGGCAGGTGGGTCATCTTGGGAGAGATCAAAAAGGGAGAATTCCATTGAGAAGCCTATTTTTTTCTCTTTTATCTCAGAAAGAAAGCCCCCATACATACACCTTTCCTAGGTTTCAGGTTTAAGAGACCTTCCTGGAAAAGTAAGGCAACGATTTGCCTCTTGAACCATACAATGGAATGATAATGTTGTCTTTGACAAGCTACCAACATAAAATACCTGCATTTTTCTCTCGTCCAGGTCACGGGAGGAAGTATTTTTCAACTTCAAGAAGAGGGGACCTAAAAAATAATAATATTTTTCACTTTCAAGTTGATGTTGACGTCAGAATTTTTTATGAAACTTTGAAGCTTAGATTAAGGAAAATTCAGAAACGGCAGGAGATAAAGATTGAGAAAGAAAATTAGAAAGATGAATGGGTTGGACTGTAGATGTTATCTTTACAAAATTAAAAACTCGTGAACTCATTGTCTGACCCTAGAACCACTCAAACTTGACCCGAAATCTGTGTTCATACATTTTACCTGATCGGACAGGAAGAGATCTAATGGTTTTGGATTCTCAGCCAGAGAGAGAGAGAGAGAGAGAGTGGGGGGGCGGTTAGGTAGTGTGCAGGCATTGACCAAACACACAAAGACAGACACACACATCTCTCTCTCTCCCTCCCTGTTTCCCGAAAAAGATAACGCGGTTTGTGCGACGGTCAAAGTCCCTCTGGTTCCTTTCTCCATCCTTCTGTCTCCTCTGTCTCTCTCTTTCTGGAAGTGGACTGGTGGTGGTGGTGGCGGTGGTGGTAGTGGAGATGGTGGCAGGGGACTCCTCTTCCCTGTGCTGATCAGTCGTGCTTCTTTGGTATCGTCTTAGTTGGTGCGGGCCCGGAGGTCTGCACTCTTCTTCTTCTTCTTCTTCTTCTTTCTGGACTCCGTTGTCCCATCCATTAAGGCCATGGAGGGGAAGCCGCCGTCGTACACCACAGTTGTCAACTCCATACAGGCGCTCGGTCGGGGCTTCGATGTCACCTCCGACATACGCCTCCTCTACTGCAAGGGCGTCCATGGCTCTCGCCTCGTTCACATCGACGAGCAGCACACCCGGGATCTCTCCTTCTCCCCTTCCCTAGTCGTTCCCGACGTATCCATCGACATCGACATCGACTTCTGCGGTGGCGACACAAAGCGGCAGAGCACTAGCGTGTATTCCTTCCATGATGTATGGAGATCTTTCTTCTCCCTTTCCTTGGTTTCCATCTCTTGATTGGCCATTTTCGGTTTCCCCCGGAATCCACATGGTTTGTTTTCTCATTACATTCTTCTTCTTCGTTGGAGATCTTCCACGCGCTTAGTTGGTAGTTGATCCTTTTTTCTTCTGATCAGTCCTTCTTGGGCGACCAACTTTTTCTTAAACGCAGATCATCAGTTAGGTGGCTTTGATAATCGACACTGTTTTAGCAAGCGCAAGTTCGCCAATAAAGGATTTTTTTTCCCTTCCCCCTTCCGTGTTTGTTTTCTAGTCAGATTGGTATGTAGAGGTTGGATCACACTTCCATTTGTACTTGAGTTTATCCTTGACGAAGTTGTAGGACTCCTTTTTTTTTTAGCTTGTTTATCGTCTTCTGGATTGTGGATTCCGCTGCATAAACGCTTTGAGGAGAACTAGATAATATACAGCTCGTTTTTCTATCATTGATGTTGCAACTTACAAGGCGGTAGGAGGTGAAAATACAGCTTGTGAGTAAATAGCATTTTTGGCATAAACCATTTGTTTTGTCATGCTGGTCTTACCAAATCGAGTGTGTGCTCGGGAAAGGATTCCACATCTATGTATGTCTAGAACGAGTCACGATGTTGAATAAATAAGATGCTGGAGATTGCGTGTTCATGCAATTGGATGCAGATTGGGAAGCAGTGTTACACGCCTTCCTCTTCAACAAGGACAAAGAAGAGAAAACCAAGCAAATAAATTAACCACGTGCTCCTTAACCTGGGATAAAGTGGATATGGTTTCACTGGCATATGCAGAGAATGCCATTTTACAAGCCTGTTCTCAGAATTACATTTTTAAATTGAGGGAACCAAATCTGATTTGCTTTTCGTTCACAAAGATGCTAGCAAGCCTTTCAAAGTTAAGGTGGAAAGGAAGCTGCCATGAACTAGTGTTCAATATGTTACTCTCAATTTTGTCATCGACGATCTAAAAAGAAATCACTTGATGTTCATAATCTCGGTTTCCTTTATTGGATGCATTATGCATTTCTTTCTACCTCTTTGGGCATATCTCAAATTTCGAATGTAACAAATTTTGAGCAAGCAACAGTCAGGTGAAATTTTATATATAGCCGATAACATCAAGAGATGACGTTGCATAAAAGACTAAATAAGACAACAAGAAATTCTATTTTCCTTTTCAATTTTTTTGTTTATAATCATATGTCTTATGCCTTCAAATATACCAGTGTTTTTGCCGTGGTTGACCTTTGACCTACACTAGAGTTACACGAGTTGGGGTTTTATTGTGACCAATAGCATTAAGAAATTCACATTTCACGTTGCTCTATGAATGTTACATGACCATGCCACACGTTAGATGAGTAGATATCTTCATCTAGAATCATGTCATGAATCATCGTTTTGAATATCTATTTGTTTTCGTGTCATCTGAGCTAAAACTATTTATGAGGGCAAGAGAATATCATACGATCATGAACCTATGGCCAAGTCCTTAAACTAAAGTATTTTGGCAAGGAAGATGTGCAAGCTCTATAGAGAAGAGGCGGTAGGAAATCATGAAAGCTTTGCACTGAGTTCGATTTCTCTATGAGCAATGCATTTTTGAGGTGACAGCTTTGGCTTCATCCAGTTCAGGCTTACATATGTTAGGCCTACTAACTGGT
Source organism: Nymphaea thermarum (assembly GCA_011799765.1). NCBI lineage: Eukaryota > Viridiplantae > Streptophyta > Magnoliopsida > Nymphaeales > Nymphaeaceae > Nymphaea > Nymphaea thermarum. The sequence goes on from JAANDH010000026.1 coordinate 170,629, forward strand.
ATTATGAGACAACAAAGATGTTATCAACAAACAATGACAGATGGTGTAAATTGGTCAGGAAAGATGTAGGGTTAAAGGCTTAAAGCTATATTTCCTTGCAAAGCTCCATATCCAAGCAAGCAAAATATGCTACCTTGTTGAATGCATGGAAGATGTTCAAGTCTTCTGGATGAATTATACCTTCAAACAATTGAAACAGCCTTGGTAAAAACATTGGCATAACAATCAGTTTTATCCACAGTGGCGGGACTCTTACTACACCTGCTCCCAAGAGAAGATGGAAATGTAGTTTAAAATGTCTCAATTTCTTCATCAGTCTAAGATATTTCCAGACAAGGAATTGAGCCGTTGGGTGCATGAAATATGGTGGCTGATCTGGGAGGGCTAATTAATATTGCAGAAAAAGCATATTTGTTGAGCAGAAAGCCTGACAAGCATTCATATTTGAAATATAACATAGAAGCAATGACATAGGGGATCAAGCAAGCATGCACACTCTAGGTGGATCAGAAGCTTTTGTTTTGGATGGGACAGGAGTGCTAAGATAAAGGAGAGACAATGCTGATAGGTACTAAAAAGTAAAAGGAAGCCTGTGTGAAGGAGGCAAATTGAGAAGTGTTCAGGTGAGAAATCACTGGGGAGGCTTTGAGAGTAGAACATATGTGGGTTACTAAACATAGTTGATGTGTATATTAGTAGTGATCTAGTGAGAGATTGGCACTAAAATGTGGCGTAATATCATGTGTTTTTCTCCTTCATGATTCTTGGGCACTATCCTTTAGGAACAGAAGGATGCAAGCTTCAAAATTGAAGGTGAGATTTTTCTCAACACATGACTGATTTGGTTGGTTTGCTCTATGACTTGCCAACATCATGCTGCGGATGAAGATTAAAAACAGAAATTGTGGATAGAAGGTTATACAGTTTCACTGAACCTCTTCCATTCTAAGCTGTCATGAACAATACCAGCTCCTTGTCAAGGCAGGGTTCAAATGGGTATGAAGTGTGTGGATCACTATCATAATTATCTGTTTTTTTCTACTTAGTTGCTTTTGATGCTAAGTTATTTTTCATCTCAAGAACTAGGTTGAATGAAGCTGTGGCTCATGGCTGCAACTCGGTCCCCTGCAACCAGCCAATTTTGAGAATTTTTTTTTTGATTTTTTTTTTGTAATATGAAAATTGAAACTGTTTGTGTTTTGCATTCATTTAGTGCTTTTCTTGAAGTTGTACATGCAAGGTGTTTCTGAGTTTTTCCTTTTGGTGTTTCTGTTCGGGCTTGGACATTTCTAGTTAAACTAGATGGAAAGCAAAAATGTTATGCAAGATTTGGTGATGACTGTTAATCTTGATTCAGCCTCTCTTGCTTTCAGATGGCAGAGTATTTCAACAAGATGGCAGATATATCTGGCAGTAATCCTCTTGGTAGCTTCAATGCAATGTTCAACTTTACTGGTTCTTGGCAAGCAGATGCAGCTGCTACAAAATCCCTTGCCATGGACGGCTTATTAATTTCACATTTTCATGTAAAGTTGGATAAAACTGATTTGGTTTTGCGGGAAGATGTTAGACGTGCTGTTCCACAGACATGGGAACCATCATCCTTGGCAAGGTAAGTAAATAAATAAAAAAATATGTTGTTGTTTTTCTTTTCATTTCTAACTAATACATTCTTTTCTTCTTTTCAGTTTTATCGAGAGCTTTGGTACCCATGTTATTACATCTATCACAATTGGTGGTAGAGATGTGGTCTATGTCAAACAGCATCATTCTTCTTTGTTATCACCACCTGAAATAAGCAACTATATAAAAGAAATTGGTGAACAGAGGTTTTCGGACTTTGAGGGTCAGCATAGCTCAGGTCCACTCAAATCCAAGGACAAGGCTAGTTCGGTGGCATTTGTTTCACTTTTCTGTTATATTCTCTACTTTCATGTCCAAATCAGACTGTTTTGGTTCAAAAAGCTGTATCCTTTTGAGGTTACTATTAATTAATTATGCTTGCAGGTTGCAGATCAATTCAATTTCAATAGCCAAGAAGTACATCCTCAGCCTCTGGGTGCTCTAAACCCAAGTGGCAAAGAGGTAACTGTCTGGATTTTGACCTTTCTTGATGAGTCTGTATTACCAAAAAAAAAGGTTCATTATGTAGTCAAGTATGTGACGTACATTATTACTTTTATTGTATTATATGCCTTCAATGATCAACTAGATTAATTCGTTTTTTCACTCCTAACAACTAGAGGTTAATGCATGTATGTTTATTGGTAATTATGTCGTGATTATAAGCTAACATTTTCCATCATAGTATGGTTAATACTTGATTGAACAAATCTACACATTGGCTGCAGGATGTTACAGTCATTTTCAGGCGGAGAGGGGGTGATGATCTTGTTCAAAGTCATACGAAATGGGCAACGACTGTAACTTCTGCACCTGATGTCATCAACATGACCTTCTTGCCTATTTCCTCCCTGCTTGGTGAAGTACCGGGAACAAAGCACCTTAAACGTGCTATTGAGCTTTATTTAGAGTGTAAGAAACAATAGCCCATGTTCTTTATGTTAGGACTATTTGGCGAATAGCTTGGGTGGATATTGGTTGCTCACTGAACCACTTTTTTGTATCCCTTATGCTAGTGGAGCAACAATTCCTTTCCTTTCTTCCCAAGTTCGGCCATGCACACTCCACCATCTATTGAAAGCAATTTCTTTGAGATTGTATAGGAATATCAATTATAGGAAATGAATCCACCTATTTGCTGGGATTAAAACTAATCTTTCTAATCTGCCCACCTTGAGTTTTTTCTTGTAGACTAAGCTGACTACTCATTCACTAGATAATTGTTAAAGCATCACCATGTATTCACAGTTGAACATTTGGAAATATGTATGCTAATTGCATATCAGTTTCTTGCATTTTGTCAATAACTGAACTTGTACATAAGTTGACTGCTTATTCATCAAAATACTACCGCTTGTGCATGTTGACCATTTGGAAGCGCGTGTTCAGTATATAACAATTTCTGTTATCGATAGTTTATCTGTGGCACTACATCACATGTTTTAAGATTGTTTTTTGTGGTTGAAAATGTCTTGATTCTTGTGCAAGGTTGCTAGAGAAGGAACTAGAATTGACAAGAGATGCAAGAAGTTTCTTAAGCTCATCTCTCCAATAAGATACCCATGAGGGATTGAAAATAAGTCACAAAATAATAAAGTCTACACGGTGTACCGCTACTGGTTCTTGCTAATGACCAAATATTGCTACGTGTTCTCCATTTAATCAGCTGCCATTTTCCTCAAATGGCTTGCTGCTACCCCTCTTCACGTGCATACCACCATGTGAAGAGCATCACACTGTTTAACACTGATGTGGTATTCCCATTCTATCTACCCCCATTTGACCAATGTTATTCTTTGAGGTAACAGCACTCCTGGTCAATGCATTTTGAGGTATGAAATTCCCCAAGTAGGGATGCTTAAAGCTTGGGCCGTCATGGCCTTGATATGTGCATCTGTGCTACAATGCTGGAAGATGGTACTAAATGAGCCTTCATGATCGCAGTTCCTTAAATGAACTGGCCTTTGAACTATTGGTTTTTGAAGCTATGAAATCATTTTTCTTGAGTCCAGGTGACTAGGTTGATTCTGGGTTTTGCTCCACATTGTTTGTGTTATACAGTTATTCGAACACTACCTTTTTCTTTCTCCTGGAATGGCTGTAAGATGTTTTCCATGATATATGCAGACAAACCACCCATAGAGGAGCTGCAGTACTTTCTGGAATTTCAAATCCCACGTGTATGGGCACCAATTCAAAGTGCGCTTCCTGGACCAAGAAAAGAACCTGTTTGTCCATCTTTGCAGTTCAGCCTGATGGGTGCAAAACTTTTTGTTAGTTCCGAGCAGGTATCAGACTTTTTCCTGGTATTTGCTGACATATTCTGATAATTTTTTTTTCATAGACATGAAAAATTTAATGTACAATTACTTCAACAGAATGGTTGATAGACAGTGGTGTTTATGAAGTATTTATGAATCTTGGGTGTTTGGCCAAACTTCTCAAATGCCATCCAACAGTTCAAGCATGTGATGTCGTGAATAACTGTATATATCATGGACACTATCCTCTCCCCCCGCCTCCCCACCCACCCCAAAACCCCATCAACAAACGGAAAGAGGTCGTTTAGTTAGTGATGTCCATGTTTTGAGTGAATGACCTATACGTTTTGAGTGCATGACCTATTTCATATAGATGATAGTGAAAACCATATGGGAACCAATCATCTTTGTGAAGTTTTAAAAAATAATTTATATATAAAGGAATTTAGAACGAGTCTGCATGGAGTATCCCTGCAACATAGGGAAATATTTTTCATGCCTAAAGGTATTTCAAGAGGCTTCGCTTAATTCAAACTTGAGCCCCTTTAATTAACCTAGCAACCACATGTGAGCAGAAAGATCTTTCAAACTTGTCTCCCTAAAAGCACAGCTGGCAGTTTTCAACATCGGGAATTTTTTACTATAATGGTTACTGTGTTACAACATAACTCAATAGAACAGATTGTAGAGATTTGAAATGGATTTTCAGGACTATTGTACCTCTGAGGCTTGCATACGTCTCCTGGAGTCGTGGTGATCTGGTGCATGCTCAGTTTGACAAAGTGTCCTTTTATATTGCGCTTCTCATCTGACAATGATAACATTAACAATTTGAAATCCTGAATTGAGCCTGACACTTTACAGGTCTCAGTTGGGCGTAAACCAGTGACTGGGCTTAGGCTCTGCCTTGAAGGAAGCAAGCAGAACCGGCTGTCAATTCATTTGCAACATTTGGCATCCTTGCCGAAAATTTTACAACCTCACTGGGACACTCATGTGGCTATTGGAGCACCCAAGTGGCAGGGCCCCGAAGAGCAGGACAGCAGGTGGTTTGAGCCTGTGAAATGGAAGAACTTCTCTCATGTTAGCACCGCCCCAATTGAGCACACGGAGTCCTGCATTGGTGACTTATCTGGTGTTCATATTGTCACCGGTGCTCAACTTGGTGTTTGGGATTTTGGAGCCAAGAGTGTCCTATTCCTGAAATTGTTGTTCTCAAGAGTTCCAGGGTGTACAATAAGGAGGTCTGTCTGGGACCATAATCCTAGAACTGCTTGTCAGAAACTTGTCGATGCTTCTTCATCTTCATCAACTTCCTCGACAGATCTCACGAGGAAGGTTGAAGACAAAAAGCCTGAGGCTGCAAGCTTACAAGCTGGCAAGTTCAACAAAATTGTGGACCTAACGGAAATGACCAAGGGGCCACAAGATGTGCCGGGGCATTGGTTGGTCACTGGAGCTAAACTTGGAGTTGACAAGGGGAAGATTGTGCTGCGTGTAAAGTACTCGTTACTGAACTACTGAGGTTAAAGTTTGCTATTCTTTGAGATAATCTTCTCGTGTTTGGATTGTTTCGCATTCTTTGTGCTCGTCAGGGTTCTCCCTTGTTCATATGTAAATTTTATTGGCTTCAGATAGGAATAACCATAATGCAAAATTTGTCATTTCATTGGATTTTATTTCTTGTCTGCTCATGGAGGTTACTATAGCACGCGACTTTGTCATTTTCATATTTCTTATTAGCCATGCTCTTTTCCACCGACGGTATTGTTTTTCTTTTATGTTTTCTACCCCCTTTATATTTAGCCAAGTGGTTCTGTTTTTGTCTGCAAACAGGGTGAAATTGAGTTAAACTGCTTTATTGGAAAACAAGTAATGAAGGTAGGGAGCCTGCGCTCAGCAATCTTATATTGGAAATTGAGTAAAACTGAAAGGCCCTCATAAATCTGTCATGCATGCCAAAATTATCGGCAACACATCTTCGTTGATCTCTCTTTCTCTCTCCAAGCTTATGTGCGCAGAGCGTCACCTTTTTGAAGCAGCGCAACATGGTATTAGCGACAACAATGTAAGCGGTAAATTTTAAATTTTAATTCCAAAGTGTGTTATAGAACAGGTTATATGTTAGTCACCGCACCGATAACATGATACAGTATGCTCGGGTTCTGGAAATGACAAAAATGCCATTGGTAGTGAAATGATGAATATGCCCTACAAGGGCAAAATTGGAATCCACAAATAAGACGCCTGGTGTAAAAGCAAAAATGCCCTCCAATGAAAAGGTGGAACATGAGTTCTCGTGTTGGGTCGGAGCAGGTCCTATGTTACGCGAATGACCAAAGTACTCTCCTCCACCGAGCATGGAGCCTTGTCTGTGTCACGCTATCAACAAAGTGCAGAAGGGCGGCTTTCACCAATTTTATTTCTTAATGCCTTTAATACTGATTTCGAGCTTTTAACAAGTGGCTTTTGAAGAAATGATAGAAGCATGCACATTTTAATGTTTTAGGTTAAAGCGGCACGTCCTACAAATTTATCCGTTTGATAGTAATTTCCGAATTCGTGCCTGCCTTTTGTAATTTTAATATTTGGAGACATTTTCAAATTGGCACGTACTGTCTTTTTGATACTCAATTTAGGTGTCAATGTTGTAAAAAATGCATTGAAGTTTTTCTTCCACTAGTTCAAACTTAGTTTTAGCTTATCGAGACTTGCAACTCAAGTCAGTTGACGGCTTGAGATCATCGTTATATAAATAGGTTTGTGAATCAAATTGGCAAGGCTGCTGATTTGTTAATCTGATAACAATATTAAAAAGTTATTTTTTGAAAAAATAGATGATCAGTGTACAGAAAATAGTTAGAAATAAAAAAAAATTACATTACATTAAAAAAATAGTGAAAACTCAAACATGTGACTCCCTTGAATCAGCTGTAGAATTGAATCGATTTGCCACCATTTCGATTTGAATCGGCTGATTGAGGCCTATTCTATAACATGGATTGAGATGACTAGAATACCTTCGAAATAGGTTGAGTTTATTTCCTGTGGCTATTGGGCTTTGATTTTCTTCAGGTGTTCACTCAGCAGCTCTTTATCATCTTTTCTTTTATCAAAAATTAAAAATATACTATCTAAATCTTCTTCACGAAGACCAATCACAATCATTTTGTGTTCTTGTGTTACATGGGCCAATGATAGGTCCACCACCCACTTAACAGCAAACCTGGTGGAAGATAATTCTTGGGTCTTTTTGGTTAACTATAGGAGGAATGAAGTCTACTTTAACAATATCAGGACCTTACGACTATATTTGAAAATTTCACTATATTTTTACACGCTGCACTTTTCCAAGCTACATTACTCAAAAGAAGCTACAAGTATAATATGGATTTATCAACTATGAAACAAGTAGAAACAAGAAAAAATACCCCTATGAAAAGTTAATTAGCTATGAGGGACCATTACATCTAGTGTTCTTGGTAGCAAATGCTATAAAATTTACATTCACGTCATCAGAAAGAGTCCATTGACCAGTTATTGGGTTATATGTGAACCCAGCCATTTCCTTCACCTGAAAAGCAATTTGTGCAGCAAATTAGAATACGAACACATCATGGATGCATTCTTGACCAACAAAAGACTTAAATAAGTGAATCCCCGACCAGCTAGATTTCTTTTTTAGACCTGAATCCAAGATGTGCCCAACGCTGGGATGCTCAAACCAATTATGGTTTCTTCTTGAAGACAGAAAGAACAAATTGATTTGAAGCCAAGAAAGCATTACAACGTTGGACATCTTGGTGCAGGGTCACAGACCAACAGGAAACTGAAATATGTACCAGTATGGAGACAGCCATCTTCATGGTGTCATAGCATGCTTCAAGAACATGCATACCAATCTATGGGTGCAAGTACAGGTACAGGTTCGGGCACGATCTACAAAGCAATTTCAAAAAATTTGGGCGCAAGGGCCATACATATAATATAGCAACAATAAGATTTTAAACAAATAAACACGTAGATTTATTAGTCGTATTTATAAAATATAAATTACTAAACAAAAAATACCAAAGTAGACCGAAAAATAAAAAATATTAGTCTGGTGTGCCACCTGCACCTACGTTCAGCTGTGTTGACACTGGTGCAGCACCCTTCCAGGTGTGTCCATGTGACATAGATACCAAGTATAATTTCTTTTAAAGCGACATAAAAAACGTTTAAGGAAAATTACAGATAGTGAAGCACGTTGAAAGAGCAAAACTAGTTCTTCAGGAGTGAGAAAACTTGCCCACTGATGCGTGCCTTTTGGAAGCTGCACGGTCACAAACAGATTAGCTTGTCATATTTCCAAATATGTGCGAAATAAGAGAATCATCGACCAATGGAAATGGAGGATAATGTGTTTATAATCATATATTGAGGGAAATCAGCTCCTGAAATTTTTTATGATATGTCTTCTCACAGAACTATGTAAACATAAAAAAGGTAAAGGCTACCATAACATTTTACCACAAACATTAACAGAATCATGGAGCCATTGTCCTGTCAGTTCATTTGTTTCAATGTAAAACATCCATGTTCCTATAGGTTACATTTGCCAACCGGGACATGCAACATGTACATGGATTAGGTTATCAACTGTCATACTGCCAAATGTGTAGATAATCGGGGACATACACGTGCAAATTTGTTAATTATGTACGGCAAGGAAAGTTTATCATGGTCCTTCACAAATGAGGATCTCGCTTACAATTTACAAACTCCTAGCTCCTTAAAGAGGTTACAGATCATAATGTTCACACATTGTTCTTAGAGACAACGAGTAGTAACCAGATATGGGATATAGATTGGGTCCCATTAAGGCTGACCCAATCATGCTTATAAATAGGTCGAAGGGGTCTGAATTGAAGATTATCGCAAGTATTGAACTTTGGGCTCTCTATACGCAGAACGCTAATCAGGGATTAGGGCAGCATGGATGTGTTTAGGTGTTTAGCAGGGTGCCTTACTCTTGTAACCTGCTGTGTTAGCGGGAGGCTAACACAACGAAACACCAATTTGACAAGGAAATGGATGATTGGGGTGTTTTCCAAAGGGATATGGCCCAAATGGAACATGGTCAGGTTACGTAGCTTTGCAGGGGGCCCAGATTGGCCCAGATTTTCCAGTCATGCATGCTCAATCTGAATGAGAAGGCTTTAGAGATGGTCATGCATAGGATTTCTGAAGCTCCTGCAAGCCTGAAAGTTTCTACCTTAAGGAGTTACAAACTTGGGTATTGTAGGAGGAGAATATATAACTGTCATGCTCAAAACGAATTTCAACACAAATAGCACATTGAAGCACAATTTTTCTCTTTCCAAACGGATGGGTTTGCAAGCTTCTGAAACAAAGTGGATACTTGAAAGCACTATACAGTCAAGCTCATCTTGATAGTAATAATTATGTTCCCTAAGACAAGCCAAACACAGCAATATTATATGAATTTGGTAATCAAAGTATCGCAAATTCTTTGCATGAATGCTGGTAATGATTGTCACAACCAACACTTATTGGCTCTAATTGGTAATCTCTCTCTCTATGTATGAGTCATTATGCATATATATCCATCCGTATGCCCTCGTTTAGTCTGGGCCTTTTCTCCAGCATGAAAGTTCCATTCCAGAAGGATGGTACACTTTCTCCCCTATTTGCTGTAAAACAAAGAACCTAGCTTCCAAATTCTGAACGTTTGCCCAAGTTGCGAAGGGTGGATATTTAGCATTATTCAATTACTCACCACAAACTAGTCACTTGAAGCTGGGTGCAAACCAGCCAAAGGTTACCAGATTCTCATCCAACAATAATATATGGTTAGCTTTTGACACAAAGCTAACTAACAGAGACTTCTCCAAAGAATTGTGATCTTATCCGACATGATCATAGGATTCATAACTAAGAAAGCATATTGACAATAAGATGCCACTTAACTTACGATTCAGTAATATTTCATGTTAAGGTAATTCAGTAGATGATATATGTTGCAAAAATTCATGCTAAAAGGAGTGGAGGAATGATTTCTCGTTAGTTGTCAAAGCATGGATGCAAATCTTCCTCTAGTCATAATGGCATGATGAACAGATGAAGAAGCTTGAAAATACCATGTCTTAAAAAAGCCATTGACAGCAGACACTCCACAAACAAATATCCGTATTGAGAACTGGTGAGTCAATTATGTGGAGAAAGGCATAAGGAGCATAACCTTCATGGACATTGTGCACAGGCCAAATAAGACATGCAAATATCAAAGCTCTTAAAACATTTACTGAATAAAACTAAAGAAAATATGTTCCAAATTTTGTGTTATAAAGCAGTACCCAGTGGAGGATGTATTCTGCGGCAACAATAGCTGTTGCATATGCTCTCATTGAGCGGTTGATTGTTGATACCACCATTGCTCCATTGGTTAAAGTCAGATTTGCCAATGACTTGCAAAATTCTGCTGGATCGGCAACATGTTCTATCACCTGGAAAAAGGTTCAGTAAACTTACTAAGAGCTTTTTTCTCTTGTTTATTTTTCATCTGATATTCTAGTTTGGTGTAAAGCTTCACTCATATTTACCAACATGCAGGTAATCCATAAGTTCATTTATTTATTGCCAACTGCTACAGATGGTAAATTTATTCTTGAAATGAATATCCATGTGGGGACACAATAAATATTATTTTTTAAAAGTATGAAACGATGTCATACACTTGCAGTCTTGCACCACAAAAGACAAGCCCAAGACAGCCAAGCAAAGAAGATTTATCAACACCATAATTCCATACACCTTTGCAGCTTATGTCAATAGCCTGCCCAGCTGTTAACTTTATCTTAAAAGAAAGGGATTATAATTGGACAGCCAATGTCCAGTGTCCAGAACAAAGGATAGTGTTCCTATATATTTTGAGAACGTATGTATTTTCTTCAAAAGGTATTCAAAATGTCATGGTATGTCAGGATATAGATTCCCCAGAAACAAATTGCTGAGGCACAATCTAGTTGCAAGTCAGATGGAAAAAAAGAATGAAAGAAAGTGTACGGATTACCAAATAGTGGCAGTCATAGCGTGAGGTTCATCAAAATGAAACATAGTAAAAAAATTCTCACGGATGCAAGACTGGGACAATATAAGAACATAGGTTTGCATAACTGGAGAGTCTGGAGTGTTATTAATTGAATCTGGATGTTGCATGGATTAGGGAATCTCAGCTTTGGAGTTTGGATAACGTAAAAAAATGAACTAGACGCTTAATATTGACTCTTACCATTTCCAACTTGCTTTCCTCTATTCTGTCTTAGTCTTCCTCTTATGTGGTGCTTCCACGTTATGGTCATTATTTCTCGACCCAAAGCAACTGAAGTTAACTTCTCCTCAGAAGAAGTGCAACGAATTCATTAAACAAAATTCTGTAACCCACACAAATCCAACCTGATTATTGAATTTCTTTACTGCTTTTATCTCAATCTCATCTTGCTCTTCATCTTGGTTATTTTGTTACTCTTTTGGTTCTAGCTTGTTACATCAATCTTATCCCTAACTTTCAGAAGCCCAACCACAGAATAAAAAGTGGGCAGGTGATGCACATGACAACGTGTGCCTGAAGAGACACTATTTGATGTGTATAGAATAAGAACATCCAGAACAAATGCTTGCTTGAGATGAAGCATATCATCGCATAATAAGAATAGCAATTAACTCGTTATACAAGCATACAAAGTCCATTGCCAAGCAGTAGAGATCGCCAAATACCTCAAGTGCAACCACTGCATCAAATTTCCTTTGATTCTCAACCAGTTGCTCTGTCCACATGTACATGACTATTAGCCACCACAAGGTCAATAGAAGTAAAAAACTATCCTCTTAAGACAACCTAGGATAAGTAACATGGCATCAAGTCTGATGGCAACAAAATCACGCAGGAAAGCAAATAACAGAAAAACTTCACTTGATAAAGGCACTTGAATGGGAAACAGTTTCAGAGGGAAACAGCTTCATGAATCTAGAATTGATAGACTTGACTTGAATCTCACGTTAACAAGTAGGACCAGCTTGTTTTGAGGGCTTGTAGCTTGACAAATGCATATTTTTCAATGTGAGGAACAATGTTCGTAGTAACGAAAGAAAAAAAATGCTGTAGCATAGATCAAATGCACACACCTGAGTAGTTAACTGGATAAATAAAAAAATTAATAGAAAAGGAACAAAGATGAGAGAGCACCTGCTGTCGAACAACAGTACTCGATTGATGCAGTAACTGGGTCCAATTCCTGTTCAAGTAGCAAGGTAAGTACATAAGAACATGAATGGTAATAACTCGGAGTTTACAAACTTAAGCTTCTGATAGGAAGGTTAACCTAAAGAATATTTGTTAGGTTTTGAAAACATTGAGATTGCACTAATATCATTGGCTAGATTTTCAATGTAATAATGCAAATTAGTCTGTGTCGGGACTGTGTGAAGGCATCAGTACTTGTTAGTTCTTATGGCTAAGTAAGATAGAAATACAGATGTTGCAATTTTTAAGCCAATTGTGAAAAGTGATGGAAATAGGATGTCAGAAACTATCATTACAGAAAGAAGAGCCAAAACTTAATGCAGAAGGGATTTCTTACACATCTTCCTCTATCCTACATTTACATGAGGATGAAACACAAAGATATGTCCTCCTACAATTGTTAGTTTGTATGCCATCAGCATTAAGGGAGTTCAAAAGTACATGAGAACAGATGAATGAGTTGATTCATAACTCTGTCATTTTACTAAACAACACGAAGGGACAAAATCAATATCGTATCAATGTCAAGGATGCTGCTACCTTACTGGGTCGAGCATATCACCAGAGAAACACCATACGTTATCCAATGCATCATACCATCAAGCCTAATAAGCTTGTACATGGAGAACAACATATCTTACTTATCCAATCCATCAGACCATCAAGCCTAATAAGCTTGCAGATAGAGAAGTCAGCATACCGAATGAAAGCTTGCTATTTTGATGTTCTTCTCCACTGCATCAATCCCTGTAACTGTTGCTCCCATCCGAGCCAATGGCTGTTTGAGAATTAAAAAATTGATGCACCAGTTAGAATAGCTATCTCAAAAGGGATACATTAGCATATGCATACAGCTGGTTGGTGGTGAAACTACCATGTTATCTACTTCTCACTAAACTTAAAGGCAACAGCAATATATGTAACAGACTATAACTGCAGGAAGTTTGTCTTCTGTTCACATAACTCCTATAATATGAAACTATTTCTCCGTCTTAAATTGTTAAAGAAAAAATACATGACAAATGGAGATTATATTTTAAAGAAAATTAGATTAAACTGGAGAATAGTTCTATATTTATCGCTATTCCAGCTTTCCGTTTCTTGCACTAAAAATATCTGAACTTCTTCAGAAACTGTCTCATAAGATCTCAGAAAATATAGTTAGCCAGATAATTATGACATGTGACATATGGTAGAATAATAATGGATGGATGTTTCTATTAATAGTTGTGGATAGTATTGTACATTATTTGGATCTTAATTCAGATCCAGTTTTGTTTATGTTCGTGCTGTTTGTACACGTTTTGTGTATTGTTGTTTATACCCAATCAGTGTAAGGGTATGTCACAAACTGGGGCAAAGACCTATATTAATACATAGTTTCTACCGCCATCCCTATTGTTGGACGTCCATTTCTGTGGCTGAATTCCTTTGCCCTCTCTTCCTTTCTGTAGAACAGATTTTGGAAAACCCTAATATGGTATTGGTGCATTTTGACTGATCCTGGGAATGCAGTATTTCCAAAATGTGTGTCCCAAGGGACTTCCCTCTCTTTTTGAATTTTCTTCTGTCCTACACTTCCATCTTCTCTCTCGTCTGATTCATCCCCCATCTGCCATAATTTCTGTCGTTCTTCCCTAACTCAGTGCACTCTTTTAAGGCCCTAACTTCTGTCGTTTGCCAATATTCTGCACTTCGTTCTAGTTCCCCATCAGTTTTTCCTCTTTTCCTACAGATTTCTGACGACATAAGATCCAGTTTGATCTGCCATATTAGATTAAATCATCAAACCATTGGACTGTTCTCTTCTCATCAAATCAGATCAGACGTCTGTTTAATCTGGTTAATCTGAACCTATGTCTGTTTTCTTCTCTATTTTGTTCCTACCTAATTTAACTCTGCCTTCAACTCCAAAGTTGCCTGCCATGAGTGTCGGACTGCTGAGTCCATATTATTCTCTGACGACAGCACTTCTTTCTGCCAAAGTTGAGCATCAGCTTGCTGCATAAAGAGGACACCAACAGCCAAAAAGAAACCCAATATATATATAGTTATAAAATATGAAAAGAAAGCATGTCTATACTATTATTATACACAGTTCTGTTTTGTTCTCAGCAAAAACAATTTCATACTGAGGCATGCCCAATGACAAAGACACAAAAAATCTTAACACTTTTTGTATGCTCATATTTCCTATGCATATCCATTAAGATGTGAGATCCGGAACCACATGTCAAGTTACAATAACATACTGGAACCTAAGCATGTTAGCTTCTGAAATACATATCTTTCAGCATCCTACCAGACTTTCAATTAAATTGAATTTGACACTAGACCTGATCACCCAATAGCAAAATTCGATCCTACTATCAACTTAATGAAAAAATTACTACTCAATAGCAAAATCTGATAAAAAATTACTATCAAACGTGAACAAACAGGTACGGATTGATTGGATATCTGTCCTAAAACGCATTCAATTGACATCCTAAAAGCTATTTCATGCTTCTTAATCAGATTATCTGAATATTTGTAGAGACTCGAACAAAATAGAAGATAAAGGTTTTCTCTGCGTGGCAAATGAACTAAAGGAATAAAGCTTGAGCCTTGTGCAAACCTTTAATGGAGATTAATCATCTTCAGTTCAGTATGAACTGAGATCAGGAAGAGGTCTTGGTCTTTCAGTTGTTCCATTGACATACATATACCATAAATGCAATTTGTAACATGTAGTAAGGGTATAGTGACTCTTGAAGACTATAAGTAGTTAAAGTAGCTCCATAGTCCATACAATCATAGATGTCCAAGTGTGCAAGCACTGGGTTTGCCTTATTTTTGTAGTTTTCTCTTTTGTTGTGTCTTTCACTTTCTAACCAATTACTGCATCGTAAAGCATACTGGATACAATTAATAGGCCTAATAAATAAAATCTTTACCACATACTGGATACAATTAACTGGAAACGAGTTCCTGTCAAATTTGCTAAAAGTAGTATGTAGGATAGTTCATTGAAGTTGTTGTATCACGTGATCACTAATTCAGGGTCTTTCCTGGCAAACCTTACTAGACAACAACAGTAAACCGTAATCAAACCATGCAAAAACTGCCTATCAAGTGGAGCTTTCAGAAGCGATCTTTTAAAATGTTTTTCTTCCATGTTATGCAATGCCCCCATGAAACCACACAATTCAAGGAAAATTCTGAAGGGTGAAACAAGGAAGCCTACCTCGGAAACAATACCACCTCCACAACCAACATCCAGAATTTGCAATCCCTCTAAAGGTCTAGCGTTGCTTGGATCTTTCCTATATAGATAATAAATTATAATCATTCACAGAAAAGGAACAAAGTGCATAAAAGAAGAGTTCATAGAAAACTGGTATATGGATGCTTGAACAAGTGTTACATAAGAAGGGGAAAACTCCAGACTCCCACTCACGAATCATGCCTCCTAATGGCCAACATTGGGGAAAATTCATTAATACTTCAATCGAAGCTAAAAAGGTATATCCTCTTCCCTTTGTAACTTGAAAGTATCAAACTGGGGTTGGTCTGCGTTCATAGTGCACGTGCGCATGGAAAAGTAGTTCTGTTCATCTTGCAATTGTAAAGTAACAACAAAAATAACTGATACAAGTTTTCTTTCTTTCTTTCTGAGCAAGTAACAGTTCGAGATAAGGCTTAAACAACAACCTGAAATGTCGACAGAGGACCGAACGAATGAAAGACATCCTCGTCGGATTCAAAGCATGCAATGGCTTAAATGGCCCTTCAAGATCCCACCTGTTTACCAATAAAAAAGAGTAATGAACTAAAACATTTCCCACTTATACTCCATCAGCAATTTTCTATCCTTATAAAATGGAAATTTTCTTACTTGAAACTGTATGCATAGAAAAACAAATGGTTACATAAATAATCCATAATATATGGAATCTGCAGAACAAGTGGTGTTCGTCTATGGAGCTTCAACTAGGGAGAAATTTTGCTAGGAAATGGGAAATAAAGAGCTGTTCTAGAATGATTGTGTTAATATCAAAAGGTGACACCAGGAGGGACCAGGAACTGCCTTTCTCAGAAGCCACAAGTTTCTCCGCGATTCATATGTTCCAGAAAATGGAGATGCGAACGTAATAGGTTTACGACGCTTACGATGATAAATTTCTGCCTTACCATTTTCTGCCATTGTCTGATATCGAATTTCGATGCCACATTATGAGAAACCAATCACAAAATCATCGAAAAAAAAAAACTCAAAAACATAAAACGGCAACACCCACATAACGAAAACAGCACGACATTGAATGTGATCAGCCAAAAAGGAATGGAAGGCTCAAGAAAGGTTCCCAAACTCGCGTGGAGCAATCCCACCACGAGAACAAGGAGAAGAAGAAGAAGGAATCACTGCCTTACCAGGTTTCTGCGATGGCTGCGAACTTGGAAAGTTCCGAGTCCTTCAAGGAAGAAACGATTCTCTTTTGGGTGGGCCTCGGAGGTTTGGCGGAAGCCTCCGACGAGGATTCCCCCGAGAATGGACGCCTATGATCCAAATTGCCCAAACGAGCTCCGGAAGCGGTAAGTCTACGGCACCCCAGTGCAAGCCCTCGGGGCCGAAGCAGTGCCCGGAAAGCCATGGTTAACGACTCGGACGGAATGGGGACGTCGTCGGAGAAAGCGAGAAGACACCAACGGAAAGCGGTAATACCGGTGGCAATGGCGGCCTTCTGGATCAAGAAGTCGGTAGATCGCTTCTGGATCGCCAAAGCAAGAGTACTGAGGATTGCATGAAATATTTTTGTCAAACCGAGTAGGAAGGAAAATTTTACAGAAAGCAACTCAACCTGCTAAATATTCAAACTAATCACGATTGAGGTGTTTGTCCGAGTATAGTTAATCAGTTATCTGTATAAAACTAATGAATTTAGTTCTAAATTGGCCTATCAACTGATACAAAAGCAATGACTTGAAACTAAGGGTAGGCAATGGGTCGACTGTTGGTTATTTAACTTGTGATGGGTTAGCTTGAACAGAATTATATTTCTATACTTCATCTTTTCGTATTTTGTATTTTTTTTTATCTTAGTCCAACTTTGTTGAGCCTTGGGCCAGCCCAGCCTTACTTGGAACTCATGAGACTTTTTTCATACACTAACAAGAATCCATCTCCCCTCTCTCCCCCTTTATTTCTAGGTCCCCCCTTTATTTCTAAGTTCCCATTTGATTTGAGCTGTAGTCTACTTCATTTATGGTTAAGAATGTCAATATATTTGATTTGGATGGAATATTTAATTGAATCTTTTTTTAAAAAAATAGATACAATCATATTGAATGATATACATAATACATTTGATTTGGATCGAATATTTAATTGAATCTTTAAAAAAAAAAAGATACAATCATACATATGATTGAATTAGGATATACATAAATGATTGAATTTGAATATACATAAATTCCGATTAGATTTAAAAACAAAGCCAAATCTAATTTATTTTTAAACAAATATCCTATATTCAACGCTCTTACATCTTGAAAATCAGGCTTAAGTTGACTAAGCCCAGCCTGCCCAAGTTGACCTAGGTCTCATTCCCAAGTTGACCTAGGTCTCATTTTAGCATTCGACCTAAGCCGTCTCATTTTAGCAGTTCGGGCCTAAGCCTTTTAGCAGTTCGAGCCTAAGCCGTCTCATTTTAGCAGTTCGGGCCTAACCTTGGCCGATTGAATTTGAGTTGATCTGATTCAGTTTCAATAAAAAATTGTTAACATAGGTATAAAATTAAAATTAATAAAAGTTTTTTTTTCTTTTTTTTTTTTTTATCGAACCCGATCCAATTTAGCAGTTCGAGCATCAGCCGTCTCATTTTAGCAGTTCGAGCCTAGCAGATTGAATTTTGAATTTGAGTTGATCTGATTCAGTTTTAATAAAAAAATGTTAATATAGATATAAAATTAAAATTAATAAACGTTTTTTTTTTTTTTTTTGGTATCAAACCCGATCCAACTGGGCCCGAAGACGAACCCCAACCAAAGGGCCCCCAAAAAACCGACCGACGAGCCATCATAAATATTTTTTTTGTCATATTTAAGCAACGTTAGTAGATTCATCTCTGTCTCTCTGATCACACGATTTTTTTTTTTTTTGAAATTTTGTCGTAGTCTTAATTCATCATAAATTTGTTTGTTGCGTTTGGGAAATTACCAGATCGCGCACCCCTCTTTTGGCGTCACTTTGCCTTTTAATTTAAGTTTGTTTTTCTCTCATTGTTGAATATATTTAATCTAATTTAGCAAAGCAACACGCGTCAGTCTAAAAATCAGATTGGAATATTTTTTTACCAAGTTTCTTTAAACATGAAAAAAAAGAAAAAATTAGAAAAATACAAAATGACGAACTAAGCATATATTGGCCCTCATACATATAAGTTTAGACCAGCGCCGTCACATTTTAACGTTTGAACGACCATGCATATCCTATTAAAAACCACCGGGACAAAATTAAACTTTAAGTAGTAAGAACAAGAACGAACAACCAGGGCCATTTGGAACCCCCGTTGCACAAGAGAACTCCGATTGAGATCAGAAAAGAACCTGGAAAATCCGGTGTTCAAAAATCTCGATGCGAAAAGACACGAAGCGGTACTTCAGCGAATTAGTCAGAAACAATCGAAAAATAACAATAAGTTCTACGTGCTAGCTTTCTCGACGAGGAGAATTTCTCATCCACCTGAATCCTCGCCGGAAAATTGAACTCCGAATGGCTTTGCGCCGGATGATCATTAAGCTCGAGCCCCTTACTTAACCAAACATTCAGCAACAAGCTACATAGCAAAAACAACGTGCATCGAGCCACATTGCACGCGATATGATACACGCTTTTTATGTACATTCGCCGAAGCAGAGGACAAGAACAACGCAAAAGGGGGGCAGCCGCTATCTCTGCTGCTCCGGCTGCCACCTACGCGGATCTTTCAAGGCGTGAAACGGGCCCCGGTCGACGCCGGCAGGGTGCTGGCGGCGCCCATGTGCTTGAACACCATGTCCACCTCCTTGTGATCGACGGCGAAGCCCTTCCCCGACTTCTTCCAGTAGTCGGCGTTGGGGTTGATCCACTCCGGCTCCTCTATCTCCGCCCTCCCCTTCATCAGCTCCTGCCTCGACGCCCCGTACCTCCGGTCCCTCCTCTCCACCAGCTCCTCCTTCACCCTGCCGTGCTCCACCCCTTGCGGCGACATCATCAGTGCCGGCATCCCCATCGGAAGCCTGTCCCCTGCGCCGACCACGCACCTCATCAGCTCATACCCACTAGATCACAACCAGTATAGTTGAAGATGCAATGCAGCAAGCGAATATGGGAGAAGTTGATTCTGGGCTATGGTAATGCACTACCCACCTTGGTTGGGTACTTTGGTTTAGTGTAAGTTTTGACTTGAGAGTTTCAGTGATCAATTTTGTTGATCGGAAATTGGCAAACTGATTTTAAACACGGCGTCAAACGCAATTAAGAAAAAAGTTGTTTTCATACATGTTGCTTAGATTTATGATTCATCTAAAACCACGATTGAAACTTGGTTCAATTGATTTCATTAGGCGGTAGATGAGAGGTAGCTTCCCTATATACAATATTGATGATAGAATCAAGTTTTTAAACATGATTTTACCTTTTCAATGACAGAGAAGTAAAGTCTAAGAAACTCTTAGCTGCTAAGGTGGACAGCATTGTGTAAGTTTACCTCGATCAGTTTGCCAAGTGCACCAAAATTTACCATATGTCTTGGCAAGATTCTTCAGCTCCGTCCTCTGCACCGCCTCCGGCACTCCTGGATGATCCCAGAGTCCTGATTTCACCTGTGTATCGGCAACCCGAAAAAGAGAATTACAGACGGACATATACGCACTAGAAACAAACAGAAACTCTATGAAAGTACAGCGTTTAACACACATGCACGACTTTATGCATGATGGGTTGAAAGGAGTACTGACCTCGTAGGCATGAGAGTGCCAGAGCTTCTGCTCTTCCACCGGCAAGCTTTCGAATATCCGATCAGACACTATGTACTCCACGCCTGAGAGAGAGAGGTTAGACTCTTCGAACTCATGGAAGAGAAGAAAGTAGAGGAGGAGGATTGATTGTGTAACAGACCAATGAGGCGGGCGGCGGCGTCGTCGGAGTCGTAGACGGCGCACTGGAGGAAATCGTTGTTGAGGCGGGAGACGTAGTGGTGGGTCTCGATCTGGCGCGTGAGGTCGTGGGAGTAGAGGGCGAAGGTGCAGGCGTGCTGCGCCACCTTCTTGAGCGGCTTCATGGACTGCAGCATCTCCGCTCCGACGTCCAGCATCTTCGACCCCACCGTCAGCGGCCTCCCAGGGACATCCCCTCCTCCGGCCGCCACAACTCCAGGGAACTCGTCGCTTGCCGCCATCCTTGCTCGTCTGTTCTTCCTTCTCCCACATTGCACATTTTTAAGGTATATAGGCGGCGCACGTCACTCGTCGGAGATGCATCAACGACGGACGCGTAAGCGGCCGGCGACGGCTGCGTGTCCCAGAGCCTTTACGCAGGTGCAGCAGCTGTTGATGCACAAGTCGGTCGGCAGCTGGAGCGAACGCGTGCCATCTCCAGGCTGGGGCTCAAACCAGTGCGTTAATATCGCTAAAATTATCGTTTACATGGAGATATTTTCAGGAGATCTGTTGATCATGCTACATTGGTGGTTTCTTGAAGGATTGTTCTGAAAAATTTTGCGTTTAAAATCGATCTTCCACTTTACAATAACGTGACTCTAAAGCATAGCTCAAACGAGTAAGCTTCGGCACATAATGCGAATGTGGTTCTATGCGTTATATTGGTATACGCTAATGAGTTAATTTTATAAGTTTTTCAATTTAATTTTATAAGTTTTTCAATTGTTTGCTCCATCCTAACGCCCTATTTCAAGGAATGAAAGGGAAAGAGTGCTCTCTCCTGTGGTTACTTATAAGACAAGGGAAATGAAATGACAATAAAAAAATCTGTTTAGGTCATGTGTCAGAAAAAAGAAAAGAAAAAGAAAGACGAGATCATATATATTGGAAATTTTCAAAACGTATAGGTCATGTGTTAGAAAATTTTAAAATTGAAAGATGAGATCGAAATAAACGATAAGATAGGGACCGTCACTGAAAATATCTCTTTCTAAGCATTTTCATTTTTTTTAATGAAAGACTACTTTTAAGGTACTCGTCAACACGTTGAGAATGACACCAAACTACCAGACAACGATTCACAATACAGATTTTGACCTGTAGGTCAGCGTTTGAGTATGAGAAATTATCATCATTTAAAATTAAACAAACACCATCAGGTCCCAATAGTTCCTTCCCGTGTTCATTAAAAATAGTTAGTGCCCTCCCAATCTCATAAACTAATTATTCAGAACAATTGAAGGATGTCAACGGCTTCAATATAATTAGTGTCAATTTAAAATATAGTAAGGGAATGCAGCAAAATACATAAAGACACAAAAAATGAGAAAAAAAATCTTGAGATTTCGCTATTTACTGAAAACCATGGTTGTGAATTTTTAAAATCTTATAAATTTAATTTACAGTGTTTATGTGCATGATATTCCAGTATTTTGCATCGATTATAGGAAACCGAATCTCTGAAGAACAAAATTCATGGTGTTTGACAAACAAGAGGCAGTGTATTAGAAATTGATACCCTTGAAGAATGTGGCGGCCCACCAAGCGAACCAGCCTGAACCTGTCGCCCACACGCCAGCGCCATCCATGGCGTGGCTTCAAATGCCTTCGTCTTCGTCTCCTCCCCCTGCCCACAAGCCCTCTATGCGTTAAAGCTTCGCCAACTTACCTCCTTGCCTCCTAAGCAAACTTCTCTGTTGATCTCACGCTTTTCTTCCTTGTAAGTGAATCTTTCTCTGTTTCTCTCCGGATTGCTCTCAAAATAAATGCACCAAATCTCGCCTTCTGTCATCTCAGCTGCTTAGTCTTTTCTGTTTCTCCCCACATCTTCGTGTACACGATTTTGTTGGGCCGGCAGAGAGATTAAGCTTTACGAAAATGGCAGCAGGAGGAGGAGAGATACTGGGCAGGACCGAGGACGAAGAGTCGCAGCAGACGCGTCCGCTGCTGAGCAATGACGGCGACGATGACCAACAACAGCAGCAGCAGGGTGAAGACCGGGAGAGTTTGATACAGAAGGCGATGAGCCAGACGTTCAGGAGCACGGCCCATTTGGCCAACCTGCTGCCGACGGGGACGGTGCTGGCGTTCCAGCTGCTGTCGCCCATCTTCACCAACCAAGGCAGCTGCGACGACGCCTGCCGAGTCATGACCGCCGGTCTCGTCGCCCTCTGCGCCCTCTCCTGCTTCGTCTCGTGCTTCACCGACAGCTTCAAGGCCGCGAACGGGAGCGTCCTCCACGGAGTGGCGACGAGGAAAGGGCTGTGGGTGATTGATGGCAACGGCGGCGAGCTCGACCCGTGCAAGGCCGCCGAGTACAGCCTCAAGTTCATCGACTTCGTGCATGGCTTCGCGTCCGTGATGGTCTTCGCCGCGGTGGCGCTGCTCGACCAGAACGTCGTCCACTGCTTCTACCCGGCGCCTTCGGAGCAGGGGCTGGAGGTGCTCTCCTCGCTGCCCATCGGCATCGGGGTCTTCTGCAGCATGATCTTCGTCTTGTTCCCCACCACGCGCCACGGCCTCGGCTTCTCTGTAACGTCATAGATTATTACAGACTCCCCATGACGATCTTCGGCCTGTTCTTGTGAAGAATAACGTAGATGGGATAGATGTGTTCCCAGTGAATTCAGAACCTGATCTGAGATAGCCATTGAACAGAGAAACAGCCAGAAGAATCGTCATTACATCCTGTCTTTTTCTGATGAGAATTTGAGCACCTTTAAAAACCAAACTGGTTACATGCACACCATTGTAATCATCAGATTAATATTAAATTAAGTACAATACATTCTTCAACACCACCGAGCCATTGATCACTGCTGCGGTACCAACAGTTGTCGTTTCAAAACTTATGACGATGGAAAGGATTCAGTTTAGAATTATGATCCCAATCGGAATTAGCAAGATCAAAATCAGGTCCTGTTGCCTGACACACATCGAAAGAAGAAGCTGGCACCAAAAGGAAGGTGCTTTGTGGTAGGATAAAGATTGCTGAAACAGAAAGAAATTGAGCTTAAGCAACCAAATCGAGTAAATACGTCTCTCATTTCTTATACCACAGAACTACTTTCTACCTGTCTGTGATCTTAAGCAACTCATTTGTGTATTATTTCAAGCAAACGTATGGAAGGTGCAATTCCGATTTTCACTTCCATATGAAATCGAGTATGTCAATAAATCTGATAGAATTCTCACGCTATCATTTATTGTGTGAAACAACGTGAAATCTTGGAAGGATTAAAGGCTAAGTTGTTAGACATGCATGAGGTGCATGTCACCAACTTCTGAATAGCATTAATTGGCATAAAAACTCAAAGGCTCAAAACCCATGTACGCACCTGAGGTAAACCCATGGGTTCGATTTCAAGCTTGCATCGGGCTCGTAATCAGTAGTTGAGCTACCATTGCTGAGGTAAACCCATGGGTTAGATTTCAAACTTGCATGTAATCAGTAGTTGAGCTACCATTACACTCAGCTCTTTTGACTCCATGTGATTCAAATGGGTGAATTTGGCACCTGCGTTGATCATATGGGCTCCAGACAAAATGTCACTGTCGCCATAGTTTTTGCAGACCCGCTCTACTTGGCTCGGCCAAGGTACGAGACACTCGTGCCGCCTGCCTTGGCATTGCTTGGTAAGTAAGTTGGTTTCAATCAAACGTTGAGTCAAATAGAAAGCAATACACATGAAACATGCAGTGTGGTGGTGAAAATACATAGCATATAGGTGCAACATGGTTGGTGTTTTGTTGATAAGTTTCCATGCATAGTGTTAGATTGTGTACAAGAGTGCAATCGGGTTTTCGGCTATTTTCTCTAATAGACTCATAGTTGTGTCTACAAGTCTACAACTACATATGTTGACGTGTGGTCAAGCTCAGTATCAAGTAAGACAATGGTCGGACATTTAGTAACAATAAGCTTCTACTAAAGACTTCTTTTACAAGAAAATCTTTTTCCACCCACATTTTGTATGGAAATAGATAAAAGCGCTTCTGATAAAGCCTCACGGCTACGGCTTGCTGAATACTAATCTATTGGGAGATAACTCCACGTGATAGTTTGTTGAGTGTCTAGTCACCGTTTGTATGAAAAATGAAGAATGCTTCTACCACTTACCTTAAGGAAAAGGCAGGTTAGCCGATCAAGTTCTTCAAGTGTAGACGATTCATAAATTTAGTCCCTCTTACCTTTTGATCTCCATTATTGGGAAGAAAAACTTTTTGAGAATCAACAATTTAATTTCCCTTAGATTCTTCCTGGAACTTGTATGTAAACCAAAATCCCTTGACTTAGCACATTACATTGACAGAACACTTTTTTTTTTAGTTTAATTTTACAATGAAGTAGACTTCAAGGACCCAAAGACCCATGTGAAAAAAAATTTCAGCCCCCAGAAAAGGATTTCCGCAATTGCATGGGTGCTCACATAAATTCAAATAAATTTGATAAAATGTAGTAGGACGTGTTGTCTCGGGACAAATGAGCATACACGTAGCTAAATGACACAACAATGAGGTGATGGGGATCTTTTGTCCCACTGATAAATCTGGCAAATATTCAAAAGATCTGCCTATGCAAATATGGATAACGGATAAGGCCTCAAGAGTTTATCACCTCCCAATAGCGACAAGAAATCTTGACCATCCACACTCACAATCAGTCGGACCCACCAGAAACCACCTTGGAACAAAGCTCAAATGGTTGACCCTGTTTCTTTCCACACTAAAGTTGGAAATGGCTGCATCTCTGTTGCATGTAGTGTATTGAGCGGTCAGGTGGTCTGGTCGAAGGGAATCTGTATTCACTGTCACAACCCAGTGCGCTATTCTCTTGGACTGTAAGAAGTTCTTGAAACATGTTCCGGAGATATGGAAAAGTAACTACTTAGAGAGAGAAAAAAAAGGTTGTATCTGGTTTGAGGTTTTTTTTTGTCTCTACGTCAAGAGACACAGCATAACTGGTTAGATTGCTAGACCGGTGAAAGCCCGATCATCTGACTCGCTTCAAAGCTTAGGTGAACCAACTATACATCCTTAAATTAATTTAGAACATCTGCTTCCGACTAGTGGAATTAGGTGAGTCCCTGCCCCCTTTAAAAGGTGTTTGAATGCCCTGAAAAGCTGCATTTTGTGTGGCTGAACCCCACAGAACACCATGTTCACGGGACGAAGACTTGTGTTCCGACATTCAATTAATTTCCCAGGATGTATTCCTTATTGCATTTACTAGCCAGCCCCACCCCGCCATCAATTTGTGTGTGTCACTAGACTCGCCCCCAAAGCCGATACAAATATCTTTTGCCACGCGTCATGACAAGATCCACGCATCATCAAAGAAGGGTGTTTGTGTTTGAGAAGAAAAACATCATATTAGTGGCATTTTCTTATTTTAGAAAATATGGGCCCAATATGTACAGTATTTAGTTGTTAAATTTAGAAACAACATCCATAATCATGTCATGTCTCCTGAAACAAAAACATTATATTTTTCATACTATAATGCTTTCTTTTAAGTTGTGTTTGTTTTGTCTTAGATCTGAGATCTGCGGTGACGTGAAGTCCCCAGGATTTCAGATTCATGGATTTATGGTCAGTTAACACGTAGAATCCATGCTACTGAGATCCTACTCAGGTTTTTATGCAGCCTTAGATCTTAAATCTAAGAACTTAGATTATCAGACACAACCTTAGTGTTTTTATTATTAAACACCCACTAATCCAAATCTGATTTTTAGTTTTTATCACTTCTCTACCTGAATTTGACTTTTAAATACATGATCGAGTAAGCTTTTAAAATGAACGGATATTAGACATAGGATATTTATTTAAAATTAATTATGAATTCATATCGATTGGACTTTTATTTAAAATTGAATCCCAATCCAATCAAATTTCATGACTTAAATTTAGATCCAACGGGATTTCTTAATTACATTTGTTCTTCTCGGCATCTGACTGCCAACAACAGCGGTCCTGGAACATCACTTGCTCCTGGTTTTCTAAAGTGGGGAAATTAAACACACTTCGATTTTCAAAAGTAAATGCTATTTTTGAGTTGGTGAGTAGCAGGACGGATTGGGCACGGCTTTAAAAATCCTCTCCGGACAATACCATCGGTAGATTTTTGATAGATTAACCATCTTTGATCACACAAGCACTCGATCACAAACAATGGTCAGAAATTGTTCATCATCCTCTGAGAGTCTCAATTAAAAAAATTATCTGGTTTAGTTAGCCCCTCTCCTGTGCCTGCCATCATGATGCCATGAACTGCTCACTGATTTCATGTTTTCAAAGAGAAATGAAATCAAGTGGTAGTCATTAAAAGTTCTGCCGTCGTAGTTCTGAATCGTCTGACGGCGGAAGATCTGAATGGCCGCTCTCTCTTTCTTTTTCTTTTTTTTTCCAATATAGCAGCACCCATAGAACAAAGGCCACATGATGGGTGACCCCAACTACCCGGGAGGAAAGGAAATCTGAAAAGGTGAAACGGGAGAGGAAGAACCAACCACACGATGGACAAGCTGGCACGGAGGAGCCATGGCGTCCATACCTTCTGGATAGGAGACGGTGGAGATGTCGCTCCCTCACTCCACCCTCCAATAATTTCGAGCCAACCCATCCCCCCCTTCCCCACTTTCTGTTCCTCTAAAATAATCAGGAGCTGCAGAGCTCCATAATAAACAGGGCAGAAAGTTACCTACCACCGTCCTGCTGTGGCTTCTTCCTGAGGCGATGGCGACAGCCGGGGTGTCCGCCGCGAGGAACGCAGCCGGAATTCTCCGAAGCAAGGAGGGTGGGCGTAGCCGCAGGGAAAGCAGCGGATGGGTCAAATGCAGCAGTACCAGCAGCAGCACGATCATGGGTGGCGTCACCAGACTCGTGTGGGGTGGTGGGCACCAGCGGCAGCAGCTGCTGAGCAAGACTGGACTGTTGCTTTCGAGGCGGAGCAGCGAGCAGCAACAGCGCCTTGTTCAGCCCGTCCGCGCTGCCGCCGCTGAAGGTGGAGAATCCTCCGGGTGAGGTCTGTCTACCTTTTTTCTTCTTCCCCCTTCAGGAATTCGTCCATGGGGCTCCTCAAGGGAGTGTGTTTGTGTTCCGTTGCAGGGAGCGATCCATCGGCTTCGTGGAGAAATACCCAGCTCTGGTCACTGGTTTCTTCTTCTTCATGTGGTAATGTACCCTGCTGCTCATCTCATTCTTCAGTAATTGTGGTTCTCTGTCAGGCAGACATTTTTCAGTAGATTGTTAGTTTTAGGCTTTTAGCTGTCGCTTGTCTATCGTCTTCGGCGGACATGGAAATGTGACGGATGGGAATATACCCAAATGAATCCGCAACTCTTTCTCAGAATATGAGACAAGAAATTAAGAAGGTTCCATTAAAAATAAAATTCTGCCAGAAACAATGAAGAAAGTCACTTTTCTCATGTTAGTTATTAACAATCTTTTCCCTTTGTACGTACTGGTTATTTTAATAAAATTTTGTATTTATTTTATTAAATAGGGAGTATTTACTTGCTAACAAAGATCAATTTTTCAATACTAAAAAAACTTTAAAAAATATTGACCATGTAAGGAAGAGCCTGACTCTATGTTGGTATTTAATAGGGTCATTTCACGGAATTATGGAAAGGCGTCGACTTTAAGATTTCGTCTCTTCTAGTCATTTTAAAATTTTCCAGTGCGTAGAGTTTTGTCGAATTTTTATCACAGGAAGTTCCAAATTTTAACATCTGCCATAGGAGTTCGTTTTAAAAATGAATGTGGCCTGCAGGTACTTTCTCAATGTGATATTCAACATTCTCAACAAGAAGATCTACAATTATTTCCCATATCCCTAGTAAGTATTCCATCTGCACTTGTTGCTTTCTATCATAGAGAATACGGATGAGAGGCACATGAATTTACTAAAGATTATCTTCTTCTAGCTTTGTCTCGGTGGTGCATTTGCTGGTTGGTGTGGTCTACTGTCTTGTCAGCTGGACCGTTGGCCTCCCAAAACGTGCTGTGAGTTTCCCTTGAACTTTGGATAGTTCAACATGCAAATGCAGCTGCTTGCTACCTGCTTCTTCTTCTTGTTCTTCTTCTTTCTTGAAGGGAGAAAGCCTATACTGATTCTAGACCATTGGCTAGTTCAATATAGCAGAGTCACGTTTTCTATTTACTCATGAAATGGACACTGGCTGCAGCCTATTGACAACAACCTCCTCAAATTGCTGGTTCCTGTTGCTGTTTGCCATGCCCTTGGCCACGTTACCAGCAACGTGTCCTTTGCAGCTGTAGCGGTTTCTTTCACCCACACCATCAAAGGTAAATGCTTATCGTTTCCAAATGGATGCTTTCAAGTGAAATGTCTATGTTATGAGAGCGCATACAAAGTTTTTATGTGTTACTAAGAGAGTGGCAGTCATGCAGCTCTGGAGCCCTTCTTCAACGCTGCTGCTTCTCAATTTATTCTTGGGCAACAGATTCCATTGACTTTGTGGCTGTCCCTGGCACCAGTTGTTATTGGTAAGATATCAGTAAACCTTCTTTTTCTACAGTTGTAAAGAATTATGCATATACATCCTTAGCAGTTACTTCACTTAGATGCTAGAGATTTTTGTATTCATTTTAAGAACTGCAGCTTCGAGCACCAGAAATGGTCAAGGTGCTGCCATGTTCCATCAAATTGTAACATCAGAAACGTATCTGCACGTAGGCTTCTGAGGCACAGAGACATGCATTAGCTGTTTTAGTCGTTCTTCTTGGATGAACTGATCAGTTGCCAACTACTAGGGACATGCTCATGTCACACACTTTTCCATAAATTTTTTGAATTGGACTAATCCAACAGCAAATGTTCTTCAGGTGTGTCAATGGCATCACTGACCGAGCTGTCTTTCAATTGGACTGGCTTTATCAGTGCAATGATCTCAAACATTTCATTTACATACAGAAGCATCTACTCTAAGAAAGCCATGGTCTGTCTCTCTCTCGTTCACCCCCTCTCTTCTCTGTCTTCGTGTGGTCGTGCCTGCTTATGAGCGAGAATAACATTTACTTTTATTGGTATTGCAGACCGACATGGACAGCACAAATCTCTATGCATACATTTCGATCATTGCTCTGTTGGTCTGCATTCCTCCAGCTGTTATTGTAAGTGATGCTTATAGTTCATAAATTTATGGTAATAAAGAATAACAGGCTTCGCTGGTGAGTTTCTTGTCTAAAGTCATGGCTTTTTACAGGTCGAGGGTCCACAACTGCTGCAACATGGTTTCAAGGATGCCATTGCTAAAGTTGGTCTCACAAAGTTCCTGTCTGATCTCTTTTGGGTTGGCATGTTCTACCATCTCTACAATCAGGTAAAGCCATCCCCGTCAACAGTCGAATCATTGCACTTCGTTTGATGAATTTATAATAGATTGGCTTATACGTTCTCGCAAGAAGGTCCTGTTTTGCTAGTTTCTACTTACTGCTAGGTACTTATTAGTTGCTTCTCACTCAGCAATAGATTCTTACGATCAGTTACTGTTGAATCCGACAGGATTACTGTCGATTCTTTTTTCCACAGAAGTTGAATTGGACGCCAAAATTTGCATAGGTCATCTTCGATTTGAAAATAATTGCATTGCTCACTGCCTGAAATCCGACTCTTTTTTTCAGCTTGCAACTAATACACTAGAACGGGTAGCCCCCTTAACTCATGCAGTTGGAAACGTATTGAAGCGTGTATTCGTCATTGGATTCTCGATCATAGTTTTTGGTATACATTCTGCCATAATCATCCATTTGTCAAATTCCATTCGGCTTCCTGTTGTCCTCCTCACCAACGAGACTGACCCATTGCCCTGATGTGATTGCAGGAAACAGGATCTCTACCCAAACAGGTATCGGAACAACCATTGCTATTGCTGGCGTTGCAATGTACTCATTCATCAAAGCGAAGATCGAAGAAGAGAAGAGGGTAAGTCCTAAGGTTTGAGATTCATCAATCTCATCTTACTGACCCATTTCTGGCACTTGTTAAAACGATTCACTAAGATTAAATGTTTCAATGCAGAAACAGAAACTTGCGTGAGATGCTGCTTCTCCCAGCTAATCAAGACTCTTGGAGAACGGATTTCTGTTCGGTTTCTTCACTCTCAGATCTGTGTAATGGAAAACTTCCTTTTCTAGGGCTCATGGTTTCCATGAGACATTGTTGTGGAATTTTAACTTCCTGTTCCTTCTCCCAAGTGTGCACCAAAAATAAATCAGACCGAATAGCAATTCCATCCTTCTCGTCCTTTTAGGTATTTACTCTCCGCCTCCTTTTCTCCCTACTGGTTGGATTTGAAACCAGAAAACTGCTGCTGGAGTAAGATTACGGGGGTCCTGGTCGTAAGGGAGGATACGAGTCCAATTATGAACTATAAACGAAGCTAGCTCAGAGAAATCATAAAGCAAGTCTTTTTTGCATTGACATTTTAGTTGAAACTCATGGCTAACCTTCTAATTTGGAACAAAATGCCATCAGGGTTTGGGTTGCATCAGGACCTGGGTGGAGCATCATTTGCCTACAACTTGTGCCACGAGTCGTGCCATTGACAGTCCAAGGGAAGAGCAGCTATGGGATCTTGCATGTCGCCTGCTATAATAGTAAAAAATGTTCTGAAATCATAACAGCCAAGTCGAATCCAGTCAATCCAAACCAGTCTTTAAGAGGTATTTGATAGTGTCGAATTTGAGATCCTCAAGATTTATCCCGAGAACCGTTGATTTAAGATGTGATAATCCCTCCTTCGATCTTGAACCCGATTTTTCTCGATGCTGAGACGTAAAATAAGGATTTTAGTGTAAATCTTAGGTCTGATCTAAGATCCTTAGTTTGATAAATCATGGATTTTAGAATAGATCTTTTGTCACATCAACAAAAAGTGTCAGGTAAGATCGATAGATTTTAAATCTGGAGTAATCAAATACCTTCTAATGGATATCATGTGTTGAATAAGGAACAAAGAGATTGGATTTGCAAAAAAAAATTCCCAATTTAGTCAACAAAAATCACAATTCATTACCTCAGACGACAACACTTAAAGTGCAAGACTCAATAGGTGGGGGTCTAAATGATTTACAATCAAGCATATCCAGCGGTAAACAAATTCGACTTAATTAAATTTTATGTAAGCATATTCAGATTTTGGCCCAAAATTGATCATTTTTAATCACAACTTAGATCTGACTAGTATAAGATCCGATGGATATGTCGTTGGGTTGATCCTTTTATATGTGATGTTGCACTGTGGGCAGACATCGCGTCAAGATTATAATACACATCGAAGAGGAGTAAAACCAAACATACACAGCGTTGTAGTCATGTAGCACAATCTTAAATCAGAAGAGGTACACTGATATATAATTAAGTAGAGTGCCTTTTCAGATTGCATTTTTTTTTTTTAGGCTTGAACTACTTGCCACAGTTTCCTTTACACCAAAAATGCCTTTCCTAAGCATGCATGAAAGCAAGAAATTAATCTCAAAATCAAAAGCAGATTTCCTCCAAGCAAACATCTGCACAGAATGCATATCAGGTAACCCAGTAGGTGACCTTACGAAGAAGAAACGCACCAACAGCTCCGTACTTCCTGAAAACATCTGCACAGAATGCATACCAGGAAACCCAGTAGGCGACCTTATGAAGAAGAAACACAGCGACCGCTCCGCACTTCCTGGTTGGTGTTGAGTCAGCTATACACGATACTGATAAGCAAACATGCTTCTAGACTGGTGATGTTGCTTATCACCTGCCAGGCAACCTGATGCCCCTTCAACTATACATATGCTAGCTTGTCACTTAGTTTCAATTACTTGTTACTGAGAGACAACTTCTGTAATTCCAAGGAAATATCCACACCGACAGATTTTTGTTCAGCCCGAGAAGACAAATCGTTGGGCTGAAGATTGCGCGCAGAAAGCTTAAGAAGCTCTGAATTTAAGGCCAAAATCTTCTTTTTGATGTTCTCTCCCTTATCTGATAGTCTTGATATAACAGACTGAAAAATAAGTACAGCCAATCAATATAAAGCAAGCAAAAAGAAATATATTAGAAAAAACACTAAATTATACCTAATACCTTGTTTTCTAAAGTTTGAGTTAGCCGCTTGATCCTCTCCCTGATTTCCGATTCATGTAGTCGACCATAGTCAGCAGTCGAAGCATCCATCGTTTTTTGTTTCCATTCCCTTGGATTGACTGCCAGATGAGCACTGAAAGGACAAATAATTTAAATCATTACTTCTGACAATTCAAAGAGGACATTTGTTGTTTAATAGTACATAGAATTATTAATGTTCTCTCCTACCCATCCACATTATGCTCTAGATAAGAAGTGGAAGATGCACGCACCACAGAAGTAGCCTTCTTTCTGCTTAAATTAAACCATCAAAAAGGGAAAAGTTAGCAACCTGTAAAAATTGATTATGTCTATACCAACCAGCACCAAAAAACTGCCTTGTTATTCATGTGCAAATACAACACTTAAAAACAGCCACAAATTCTACAAAATATGAACTCATGCAACAAGCTACATTTACTTCAATTAATTTAAATGCAAGATTCAATTTTCACTTCATAACTAGCTTCATTGCCTGATAAGATCGAGAACAGAACCAATTTTTGAAAAGAGTAGGAAGAAAAAGAATTCATATAATCTAGTTTTGCATCTTCAATTTCGGTATAATCTCTAGCTAATACACATGAAAGATGCAATGAAAGAGCAGTGCCATTTTATTGTAAGCTATATCAAAAATTAAGAAAACTAACAAGAAAATAAAGATATTCCAAGTCATAAAAGGGAACCAATATAGAGACAATGTTCCTTACCTTGGTGCAACCCAATCCTCATTTGCAACTGACAAAGCAGCAGTCTTGGAGAAAAGCAAACTATGATGACTGATACCAGCAATACCTTGGCTATGCAGGAATTTGACATGATCCTTAAAGGAATCATCACTAGGAAGACAAATCAAGCAAATTACACAAGTCAAGAAAATATTGGTCCCAACAAGCAATGCAGTGAAGACTAGATACACAAAGCTAAAAAATAAACCTCTTAAGAGGGATTGACGTGTCCAAATTAGAGATACATAATTTCTTAATAATATATTTTGACCACGACACTTGCAAGTGCAGTATGGGCATTACTTGGGCCAATTTGATATGACTTTAGGACTAGTAATCCTACAAACGCTAAAGATTCTGAAACAGTGAAGCCATAATGCCTGCATAAAAACAAATTTCAGGGTTTTTGGTTTCTGTCAATTTCAGTTCTTCACCCTCATCATCTTCCCACCACTCCAACCTCAGATCCTTTCTTTTGGTCCCTTTTGATGCTCTTACATTTTTGGATGGTAATACAAATCCACCACCCTAAATTTCGCCACTTTTCCCCCTCTTTCCACTTGTCACTTACAAACATTCCTCTTTTTGTTACATCTACCTCCCTCTTTACTCTTTAATCTTCAGGCATTTTTCTAAGATCTCTTTCAGATTGCATAATTTAGCAGTCGTATTCAAATGTGGCAAAAGCATAATAGACACTATAAAACTATTGATCAACTGTCCATTATTTGCAAAAAGACCCAAAAAAAAAAAGTGTTTATGGTGTCACATTCGAACTCAAATATTCAGATGCCTCATAAATTTCAACATGCATATTTTATTTTGTATGCACTACGCTCTACATAAACAGTGTGCATGCATATGCTTTTAATTCCAAATGAGGACACAGTCAACATTTTAACTGATGCATCCAATATCCTACTACTATTTCTGAAAACTATGAGGTTAAAGAGAATAACCAATATACACAAGCAAAAAAGGGAATTCAATGGTCAACAGCTCGACACAGGCTATAAAAGCAAATCTAACTAGAAGCACAAGTATAAAACAAAACCATCCTCCGATAACATATCATGAGAATGGGGAAAATTATCTCGATCTCAAAAAACATGAAAACCTATTATTGCCAAAAGCATAACAGCTGCACAGCTTTGAAGAACCATGCTACATAACATTTACCAAGACTGCAAATGTTAAATTCAAAGTAAATAAGTTAAATCACATCATACATTATATGCTCACAGTCATGCTCTTCATGCAATTGCTTCTGAGTAATAGAAACATCAAAGCCCTGTTCAGGGAGGCTGAAGAGTTCTCGGATATCCTACAAGAAATAAAAGCATTGGTAGGCAATTAAATTTTAAAAATAAAATAATATATAAAATGTGCAAAAGGATGGACAATTTCTTAGAAAAAAGAAAAAAATGGAGCAGAGCAAAAAATTGACTGGTACCAAAAGCATACTTTCTGGCTAAAATATCGAGTCTGCTCCTTCTGTTCTGTAGCAGTTTTAAATAAGCCTCCCTTGAATACCTAGCAGATTTAAGATGGGAAAATGATCAGATAGTGAAGACTGAAGACAATTAAATTAGCCAAGACGAAGATTGCAGAATAAAAACATGGGTGGTGCTACTGACAGCATGTGATAGCAACCTAAAAAGGAAAATCGTGCAGAGAAATTCCTAAGAACAGGGATTGTGGCTGTTAACAGAATCATTATGAATGCTCAAAGTCATTGATGTTGTCCAAATTCTGAAATGATTATTTAAATTGAAATTGAATGTCATCAGCAAGCTGAAGTTACATGTTATCTACAAAACAAAAATTTGTTGACCAAGAACTCTTACAACAAGACAATTATAGAAACTCAATTCTGAAGAGAAAAACAAAAAAAACAAAATTGATCAAGAAAAGTCACCTGCATTTTGTATATCTTCTCTTCAATAGTGCCACAAGTCATCAAGCGATACACAAGCACGTCTTTGAGTTGCCCAATTCTATATGCACGGTCTACACATTGATTGTCCGTACTGTTCAAACATTCAAATGCTAAGGCCTATGTCACAAGGATGCATGGATGTGGAGACCATGATAGGCTCAAATACCAATTGAGAATTTCATGCCGAGAAGAAATATAAACTAAATTGTTAAAGGCTATGAATATATAAAAAGTAATGAAAATGCTAAAATGAGATACGTGTCCATATTCAAGTCCACAAACACACAACTGTGACATGACTTTTTTTGCACCGCGAGCAGTATAGTGGTACCACTGCTTCGTAAGAAAGCTTTGGTATTGAGTGCTATCAAGTATCAACTTACCCTTTCAAACTTCTTGATGTTGAGAAATAGAAAAATTAGGTCGACTTGACAGAAAAATTAACTAATTAAACTTCTTTCATCTGAACAGATCCGTGCATATTCTGTCTATTGAAAATGATAGATCTATTGAGTTGATGAATGATACATTGGCTCCGGTTTCAATTGGGGTTTGCCCCACTCCCTCTCCCCTGGCTAGCATCAAGTCCTGATCCCGAAGGGAAGCCTCTTCAAAGGGATTTCCAAAGGGATACCTCAAAAGAAATTTGAGTGCATTCATTGTCATGTCCTTAGATATTGGATCAAACAAGCCCTTAAAGTACTGGCATACTTGAGGGAATCCAAAATAAAGCATCTCTGTCACATCAGACCATAATGATCAATCTCAACCTTGCTTTGGAAAGATACTGTGGCAATATTGGCAACCCAGAGCTTCACAATAATAATTGCAACTGTTAATAGATACAATATCACAATATTCTTGAGTTTCCATCAAAAACTCTTAACACAATTTAGGCATCAATTTTCTAGTTTTTATTTTTTAACTTCTGTATTTGAAAAACCTTCTTAATGGTCTTCCGCTAATTAGCATTTTTTTTAGTCTCATATAATTTTCAATTCTAAAAAGCATCCATATTTCCCCAAGAAATAATTTGCAGAAAAGAAAAACAGCAGCTAAAATTCAAACTCTATAGTAAGAGACACTCAGCCACAAAAGTAACAAAAGTTTTCCATATGCATCCAACTGCAGATTTGGTCAAACCAATGGTGTATTACAGTTAATAAAGCACCACAAAGGAGGACAATGTTTCTGAGAATGAATTATGCATTAAATAAAGAAAAATCACAAAGAATATGCAACTTTGTGTGCCACTACATGGAGA
The DNA here is from genome assembly GCA_011799765.1 of Nymphaea thermarum. Classification (NCBI taxonomy): domain Eukaryota; kingdom Viridiplantae; phylum Streptophyta; class Magnoliopsida; order Nymphaeales; family Nymphaeaceae; genus Nymphaea; species Nymphaea thermarum. Next base: position 207,069 of record JAANDH010000026.1, read on the forward strand.
ACAAGATTAAGCAACCATTAAGAAAAAAAATACTAGAAGATTTCATGAGCACTTGGAGAAATGCATTTCTCTGATTCCTTGCAACACGAAGGAAATAACTAGGCAGCTTTTACCCTCCAATAACATGCACCGAAACAGGACCAACCCCTGAAACTAAGTATATGAAATGATCCATCACAAGCCAAAATATTCGTAAAAAAGGAGAAAATCAGCAGGACAAAGGCCTCACTAGTTTTCTGAGATTGGTCAACATTGTATTCAGTGAAGAAAACAAAATTGGTCTTCGGATATCAAATATATTTAGAGTGATGCTAGAAATCAGATTCATTTCTAAGGACATATATAACCACCAACAAAGAGAATTTATATTTCACGATTCCACCAAAAAAAAGAGAGAAGAGATTAACCTTGGATTCCAAGCTGGATCCACCACAATTACACGATCAGCTCTTGTGAGTGTCAGTCCAAGGCCACCAACTTGGGATGTCAAGAGGAAAATGGGAGGCGCATTACCCGCTTGGAATTCCTGTCATTAAGTGTGGTATCCTCATTGCCTGAAACTGGGAAAGAATTCCTAAACTCAACTTGCAATGTCAAGAGCAAAAAGAAAGCAGATACATTGATAACGTTTTGTCTTTCTGAAGCTTTGGTGGTTCCATCAATGCGTGAAAACCCATAACCTTTGCATTTTATTTTATCCTGCAACAAGGGAGTGGACACTGTCATCAAATAATAGTCATTTTGCAAGGAATGAAAGAAAATTTTCAGACAGCTTAGAAGACTAGACCACAACCAGGAAGATGGTAGTGCCACAATAAAAAGAAGCTTCTTTAGCATTTTATAGGCTACAAAAGAGTGGATACCATCACAAAATAGCAGAGCTATTGGTCCAATAGCAGCAGAGAAGGTAGTGTAGGAACATGACATAGCCATGTAGGCCCTTCCCAATCCATAAACCTCCAGCTTTTTTAGCTATTCCAATTAAACTTGCACGAATTTGTCCAATTTTGTTCTATTTGCTCCAGAATGAAATCCTCATTCTATGAACAAGATTCTTTCACTGAAACATCATACATAAGTCCCCTTCACTTTTTCATGCAATTTCTTTTGCCCGACTTTTCTCTTCTACTCCTTGTATTCACAACCTAAAGAACATTTTTGCTACCTTAATATGCCATGAGACATATCATCAAATCCTTGACCTCCTTCAGCTTGACAGCTAAAATGGCTTCCCAGCCAGGAGTACAGTGCAACTGACAGTGTTTCAGGAGACTTGAACTAAATGGAGAAATGGATAAGAATTGGACCCAGAGTTTATAAATTGGGCTGGCAATCAACTTTTTGCCTGCTGGTAAAAAGTTGTTTAAGACCTGATTAATTGAATTCAAGCAACGGCCTAAATAGATCGATTAGTTCAACTTGCAAACAGATCAATCCCAGGCATAGGCATAAATCATGTTCAATAATAATTATAAACAATGCCAAACCATACCTGAATGATGTCTAACATCTTCCGTGTCTGAGAAAACACAAGGACATTATGATCTTCTGCAACCAAATTTTCCTGCATGGTGATTAGCAGAACAAGTTCAACATTTGCAAGGAAAAGGGACCAGCAGAGACAAGCATTGCCACAAGCACGTACCAGCAAAGACATCAGAAAATTTATTTTGCATGAAACATTGCCCAACTGTCTTGGTGCATCATCCGAAGAGATTCTCGTAACATCCATCACCATCTTTTCCATGAGAGCATGATCATCGCCATCAAGCATCTTGTCCATCCCTTCCAACACATCATCTGTTGCTCTTTGAGTTAACAGAGACGGATGATCACATATCTTTTTCAATACCTATTGCACCATAAGCATGAAAAATATCAAATCTTCACCACTAAAAATTTCCAACTTAAAACAAGTTATAAATGGCATAAGCATGAACCCCATTCTACCTTTCTTGAGCAACACATCCCATGTTCCTCTGCTTGCTCGATTGAAAGTAGGTGCAAAATATGATCCCTACAAGTTTTAGGAGTTTTCTTATGCATGTTTCCAGGACTGGTCAATAAGTTGTTAACCAGTGCAGCTACACCACTTCTGAAGCCCACGTTGCTGGAGCTCTATCTTTTACATTGTTAGGATGATATTTTACTGGGTTAAGTATCATAGAATAATGCATGAATACCATATGATGACATCTTAGAGGTAGTTTAAATTTTAAGTTACAATCGGGCACTATCATTCAACTACAGCATGCAACAATGGACAAACTATAGCATCAATTACAACAATGCCATACTAAGCACAAAACACCATGAAAACTTCAAATAACAAGCAACGAGGATTCCAATCCCAACAAGGTATGAATAATTGTGATTGGTTGCTAAAAACTTCTAGAGGGAAGCAGAAATTTTAAGGAACTGTTACATACAGTTAAAGCAGCCAATGGCGACCCTTGGACTGATGAAAAAGCTGTCTCACTCTGTAGAAATGCTTCATACAATTGCCTCTGCCACAATAAGAGCGACTGGTCATTAAAACAGGTTCAGCTAGTAAAAATGATTAACCTAAGCTGAGTCAGACAAATAAATGGTCTTCACCTATTATGCATGTCTATGAAGCAACTTTACCATACAGGAAGTAATGAAGAAATCTACCTGTATGAAGAAATCTAACATGCTGAAAGGGTTTAGAGTTCTTGATTCATAAAGTGAATGAGATGATAAACTAATTACAGCAACTAAAACATCATTACAAATTTACAAGCTACCACCTGACATGAGGTAAGCCTAAGCCAGACAATTATCTCCTCCTTTTTCGAAATCTTTGCAGATTTGGTATCATCATGAAGGAAAACTTCACTTTTCAGTCGACGCAGAAAATATGGTTTGATCTTCTCTCTCAATTCCTGAGAACAAAGGGCAACTTCAGATCATAATCTATTATTCATGCATCAAAGAAGTATGAAATACAAATCATGCAGAATTAAACTCAGACATCACATCCTAAAAAGTAGAACCAACATAGTTGAGACATGAGAAAACATAATCTGTTTGGACTGAAGAAAACATAGAAGTTCAGTACAAAAGTATCAAAGGAAAATGACAATACAGAACCTCAGATACTTTTATGAAGAAATCCATTAAATATGATAGCAAGGTAGCACTGCTACCACACTGGAGAACAGAAAGTGCATTTCATCAGCCAAAAGGCCCAAAACTGTGCCAAAGGAAATCCCTGGATGCTGGCTCAAGCACTTGTATGTAGAATGAATGTTAAGGAGATAAACGAAAAGCATGTGTCCACCCAAATTTTATTTGCGTGCCCAATCATCAAGAAATCAACTTCTATATGAGTAAAAACAAGCATGAGCATTCATACTTTTGCAACTGTTGATCCCACCCACTTTTCTCTGGCAGTAGCACTTTTATCATTTCCTCGAAGAATCGGCTTCTCATATTTTTCCTTAAACCTGTGAGTAATTGGAATAAAAAACGTTATGAAGCTGAATAACAATCATTAGAGAAAATTACAGAAACATAGGCCTTACTCATTTTTATCTCCCAAAACTTTGGGACAACAGAAGTAAAACAAGGCCCATAATTCCTAGAAAAGCCACAAGAAAAAGTTAGCCATAGCAAAAGTTACATACAACAACCTGCCAAAAAGAAAAGAGGATATTAAGTAGCATAGCACCTTCAAATTATTCTGTATAGGAGTTCCACTGATGATGACTCGATGTGTACTTGGGATTTGGATCAAACTTTTGGCCCTTTGAGTAGAAGGATTCTTTATGGTATGACCCTAATCAAAAGAAATAAGGTAATACCATGTACCATGAAAAATTAGAGCTTCAACTCATTCACAGGTACGAGTCATAAATACAATAAATCATAAAAACACTCACATGCAATGTGACCATTAAATGAGATGCTATAATGAAACAGAAATACTACACCAATTCAAGCAGTACCTAACAATATAGTTCAACAAGAAAAGGCAAAATGTGTGATAGTGCAACCACACCAACATTTGGATAACATAGAAGCAAAAAGGGCATTTTCATCTACCAACAAGCTGAAAATGTGTGTATATAAATGAAGTCGCTATGTTTTCTTTGCTTCTGGTCCATCTCTTTTCACATAGTCCCAGAGTAACTTCATGGACCAACCCAAAAAAAAGAACGCTTAAGGATTTTAAGTCTAGTAGAAAGAGACATTATACTTCTACACGATACTAAGTACAAGGAAATACTTTATGAATAAGTTAATAACTACGCAATATCATGCTAACCTCATCAAGTATAATGTAGTCCCATGTGTCCTCACTTGTATCATCATCCAAGAAGTCATTACCACATAATGCTTTCGAATTGTTACGCACGATATCATATGTAGTGAGGAGAACACCACCATCCTATTAAATCAGCAAAACTATGAGAAAAACAAGGTGCCACATAATTGAAGCATTTACCATCTTAAGCTAATATGTATGGGGATAGTAATATCAGACTGCCAATTCAGAGTGAAAATCACACTTTTCAGTATTTTTCCTTTCCAACAGCTAAAATAACGAAGAATTGCATTACAATGTTTTTGAGAAAGGTAGCACAAGCAATAAGTTAAAACATGAAAGCCAGGTTTTAAAACACAGTAGTGACTCGGAACTCAACTTGGGTCAGCTCAATGACTTGACCTTGTCTTGGCAACTATAATTTTTGCATAAAGCATATTCTGTATTTGGATATGTATATAAAAGTATTTTCCATTTAAGTATCACATTTGTATATTGTATATAACAGGTATCATAATGTTATTATATATATGCATCTTTGTTTGTAATATCATAAAAATTTAACAAACTCAAACATAGAAGTTAATATCATTTGCATTGCATGGTCATGTAGCACATGTACATATAATATGTACGTAAACTACTTGGTTAAGAACTTAAGACAACCTATGGCTAAGCTGAAACTCCAATGACTTGACCTGACCACCCCATGACTCAACTGAGTCTAGACAACATTCTTTTGTCCAGATTGACGGCTGAGTCACCAACTCAACTTGGTTGACTTGGATAAGTTTTCAAACACCTCAGGAAAGCACATGGATCGTGGATCCTTTATACTAGGCTAAGCGAGCAGCTCCATCAATTTGACTAAATGTGAACTTTACATCTAACAAGAATTTTTAGCTACATGGCAAGCACTTTAAGTGAAAGTATGGACAAACTGTATAATACAAAATCAAGATATTTTGAGTGACTACACGGCATATCAAGCATGACAGTCAAATAAAATGACTATGCATAATATATAAAGTCCACAGCCGTGAACTTTACACGCTAATAAGCAGATGAAGATTTTCAAAAGTAAAATCAATATAAGGCAGTGGCTGAGGCCTGCATTTGCTTGTGTAAGCAATTCCCCACAAAAACTGCTTATTTACATATTGGTGCCCCTTACATATTTGCTTATTTACATATCAATGCCACTCAGCTATTTTACTATATATTTGGAGGGTTTCAAATTACAGCCCCTCAGCCAGAAAATTGCTGCCTCTGCCATTGGCATCATACAATTGCAATGAGTCCTGACTTTTCCATAAGGAGTCCTGACCTTTACAAAGATGAGTCCTTCCATCCCAATATGGACGAAGACTGATTGAGATGGCTCGAAGTCCATAAGACTGGACAGCAGTAACTAGATTGTTCCTCAACAAGAGTTAGTATGAGAATGGTTCTTCTAGAAAAATGAGAACTCCATTTTATTGTCATATTCACTATGCAAAAACATAAGCATCTTTCTCTAAAATTAGAAGTTAGAACATGAAAGGTTAAATATTCACAAATGGGCAAAACCAGTTCTTTTGACACGGTAGGACACACCATCAAGAGCTCTTATAACTTCAATCAAGAATCTGCACAAACACTAGCAATTTAGTTATTTTGATTTTTCAAGTAAAGAAAAAGCAAAAACAGGAAAAATGACTGGATTAAGAGGTTAAAGAAGGAAAAAAACAACAGTTAGAAACTTAAGACACTAAAAAAGCATATCGCATGAAACAAAAGAACGGAAATAAGAAGTACAAACTAAGATGTGTCACTGCAACACTGAAACTATATCACCTACCTGAAGCACGGATTTGAGCTCATAATCCCTTAAGCTTCCGGCATTTCCAAAGTATCTGCAAAGACAATATCATCAGATCGTTCGGCATAACAGGAAAACTGAACCAACGTATGAGAAATTCTAGAAACAAATGCATACTCGCGAATCTTTTCGGAGAGGCCCACAACAGAAAGTTCCTTAATCCAGTGTCCAAGAAGAGTTTTTGGAGCCACGATAAGAGCCCGCTTTATAATGTTCGAATTAAACAGACCTGCCAAAAAGGCTGATATCTGCAAAACATCAATTAAAAGATGAGGGTGGACATGCTAAATTTTCGTTTAAAAAAATGGACTACCAATTAAAGTTCCATCGTACTATATGGAGCGATTGGTTCCTATGAGCATGTAAAATTCCAGGATTAGAAAGGGACCGTAAATATAGACATTCAGATGGTTCAGAAGCTAAATGCCATGCTACAACAACCAGAGAGAAGTCTCCAACTCATGGAAATTTACCTGCATTGTCTTTCCTAGGCCCATATCGTCGCCAAGAATGCCACCGCCTAACTTGCAATGGATGTCCCACAACCACTTCAGGCCTTCACGTTGATGAGGGAACAGCATTTTCGCGACTTTCCCTGGCAGAGTATATGTTTTCTGTTGGCCAACGAACGCGATGGAGTCCGTATCGTCGTAATGAGATTCCCCATCATCATCCAACACGACGCAGTTCTCATCCTGAAGCCAAGAACTAGAACCAGATGACAGTGATGAAAGGGCACTTTCGTATTCTGGTTCTTCGACGGCATCAACCACCTTCTCATTCTCTTTACCGCGTTTTGCGATGGGGCTGGGAGTAGAAAGATCGACAAACTGGGATCCATCTTTGCCGCGATCGTTCCCCTTACCCTTCTTCTTCTCGATCGTCAAGCTATCGAGTTTCGAACTCAAATCTTTCAGTATGTCTCTGATTTCAGACGGCGAAGAATCGTTCGTCCCTCGAACATGACGACCATCCTCGTCGTCAAGGATGGTTTCATCGACGGTAGATCGTTGGCATTCGTCGTCCTTGGAGGAAAGCTTGCACAGGCGACGCCGACCTTGGACTTTCACCTTCCGCAGGGTGTCGACCTCTGCCGCAGGAGCAACGGAAACGATTCAATCAATTCGAAGGGTCGATCGTTTCCCCAGTGACGGAAGAGCCCGGGCACATGATAATACAAACTAACGAAAACCAAAAGAGACATGGAAGAGGAGGAAGGGGGAAAGGGAGGAAACATCACCTGGTTGCTGGTCATAAGTTTCATCTTCGTCGTCGACCAAGGAGAAGGAGGGCGGTCGGTCGGAGACGTGAGACGTCAAGTGGCGAATGAGACGAGCGTTCCTCTGGTTCAAGCTGCGAGGCTCTGTGTCCCCCATCGTTCATCCAGAGAGCGAGAGGGAGGGAGGGGAGTGGGGGGAAGATTGAAGAGGGGAGGGGAGCGGCTATTTCAAATTTTTGACGCCAAAGGCAGGAAAGCGGATCGACGGCTTCTTGGACACAGTGGCGGCAGGCGATGTTTGCCTACTTTCCCCATAAGCAAACGGCACCAAAAGGTTGTGTTTGATGAACAGGGGAAATATATCTGGGATTTTTTTTTTCAAATGTTTGATGAGCATGGGAAAAAAAATCTTTGATAATTTAAGTCACCCTTCCCCTCACCAAAGACAGACCATTACTACCATTTGAAAGAACAAATTATTAGAATTAAACAAATAATTGGTTTTTTAAGAGGAGTAGGCTGAAAATTTTAAAATTATTAAAATTAGTAGAATGATGCACTTAATTTTGGAGTACTCTAATTTTAGAACAAATGATGCTGAAGAATACATAAGCTTTCTGGCTGCCGTGTTTTTGCATTGCTAGTAGCAGCCATACATAGGTAATTTTGAGTGAACTATTAATATGCAAACAAAATAAATATTGCTTTTGAGAGAAAACATATATGATAGATAAGAAAGTATTCAATAAATTAGGGAAATCTATATATTTTTTATTTTTAAGTAACTTCATTACTATTACAAACGTTTTAAATCCCGAATTTTTATTTGTCCAATGGAAACTAACTAAAATGATGTTAATTAATAATTGACAACATAGTTCCACATAAGATGATTGTATGAACAATCATCAAAACTACTCAAAAATTCGATCACCAAATCCATAAATAATAGATAACTCTTGAAACTTTTTTCAAGACAAATAGTTCATGACATCTTTACCAGAGATAATCAAGCCCAAGACTAAAATTCACCCTTCTATTTGTCTAAAATTTACCCTTCCAGGTGGATCTGAAAGTTATAGTTTGGATTTGAAAAATTCAAAAGTGAAAGTTTGGACGTTGTTGGGCCTGACAGTAATGGTTTGGATCCCGATGGATCCAAAAGTGATCGTTTGTGTTTGGATAGGTCCAAAAGTGAATGTTTGGATCCAGATGGATTTGAAAGCATGGCTGCACACGAGCTGAGTCGAGCCTGAGTTTGGCCAGCTTGAGCTCGACTCGACTACACAAAATCGACCTTCAACTCGACTCGTTTAACCCATTTAACTCATTTAGAGTTAACTCGTGTTGGCATTAGCCCGTTTAACTCGTGTAAGCGTTAATTCATGTAACTCGTTTAATTAATGTAACTTGTGAAAATTTGATTTTACCATAAAAATTAAAATTCAGTGAACGGGTTTTAGCAATATTATATAGAGTACCAGTGTGAGTCGAGTAGAGTATAAATGAGTCGAGTTCTTGAAACTCGAACTCGACTCGTTTATCGTTTCGAGTATATTTGTAAGCTCTAACTCGGCTCGTTTATAAACAAGGTGAACCACGAGCCGAGTTTTTTCGAGTAAGTTCGAGTCAACCCTGAGTTGGCTCAGACCGTTATGCAGCCCTATCTGAAGGTGATAGTTTGAATTGAGATGCATTCAGATGTACACATTTTATGCCCTAATGAAGTAGAGCGTAATAATTCATCTTCTTTTGTGAAGTACTTTTACATTGAGAGAATGACAAAACAAAATAACAGAAAATATGACATGATAACCAAATTTCATTCAAACTCTTGTCAACAACTCACATCCAATAAGCTCGAATATTTTCCTACTAAAAAATGCTCACATGACTATGTACAACGTGAACTCTCCGGCGATATAAATTCATTCAAAGGATGTTATATACATATATAGAGAGAGAGAGAGAGAGAGAGAGAAATGCTAAAATAGTAACTGTTTTTTATATACAAAAATGTAAATTTTAACCATAAGATTCGACACGATCAAATAATCTCTTTCCCTCTTACACACACATGCACATGTACGCACGCGCAATTACCGGCCTAACAAAGCCATCGACAGTCACATCATGTCTACCACTTTTGTGTGGTTATGTACCCTCTACACACATACATATATACATACACACATGCACGCGCTCGCGACCACTGGCCTAACAGAGCATCGATTGCCATCTGAGTTTTGTCTTTTGGGCAAACAACAAAGTCTCTCGGGTATGCTGCTTTAAGCATGCATCTAGGCATCTAGTTAAATACGAGCATATGAGATTTTGGAATCTTAGATTTTAAGGCTTTAAATCCTTGTTTTACAACAAATAGTTTTAAAATTCTTTATATGGAAACTATATAGATTTCCTTATGATTTGTAACCATTGCATCTTAAAGTCCACAGGTCTCAAGCCGAAGCCTCTTGTTCTTTAACTTGAAATTCATGGATTTCAAGCATATTAAAAATCTTAAACGTGTGATTCCCCGATCTAAAAATTTAATACAACTATGGATTTTAGGTGGGGACTAAATTAAGATAATAAAATGCATGTTATGTTATTAGACGAGGGGATCAGCTGAATTGAACAAAAAATTCTACCTACATATGTGATCCAATCTAGTTTTTTTTTTTTTTGCTTGTCAAACAGGGGATCAATGCATAAGTTTAATATATTTGAATAGAATTTCAATTGAAATTCAGAAAGGGCATCGGCTAGGAGCGAGTATTCAGTGGCCCAACACAGCTCAGGAACCTCGAGACAGAGGGATGTAGGGACGGGGTAGGAAAGATACTCCGAACCTAGTAGAGGGTTGAACACAAACGACATCCTGAACCAGGGGCGGAGGGAGGGGGGCCCGCCTAGGCCATGGCCCCACCCAATCAATTTTTTTTTTTAAAAATCTAGTGTAAAAATTGAAAAAAAAAAATTTGTCTCAATACATTTTTTTAATATAAATCCAGTTTGGCCATACCCAAATCCAACCTATAAAACTCAATCCCCATTAGGCCCCCCCTTGCGGAAATTCTTGGTTCTGCCCCTGTCACCTGAACCTGTCACCTGAACCTAGTAGAGGGTTGAACACAAACTACATCCTAAAGCCATGACACTTTTTCTCCCAAAGAAACAATTGGAAAATGACTTTGTCCTCTACGCTCTCTTTTTGCAATTTTTAGGGTCATTTTCATCATTTTATCAAACAACGGAACATGTTCCAGGCCTCAAAGACGTAACCGTTCTGTTTGTTCTTCCCTTTCGATGCAAACACAAACACAACCCCTCTGGAGGCCCCATTTGTTCCCCTAGCTTTAGGGACACCAAGAGCAAGATGCATTGCTTGGGATGGGAACACAAGCATTTCATGTAGCGCATGATCACACATCTAACAAATATAATGCAAGTAAATCATAAGTAAACTTGATGTATATAAGAACTCAATAGCGGAAAAAACAATTTTTCTTCAGCATAAATTTGTTATTGCGACAGAAGAAAATCATAGAAACTCTATTCTTATTCTATGCAATATACAACCTGCATTGACACATTAGTCAGGCCATTATGAAATCAATCTGGTTCAGGTCAACCATGATAATTGTATTCCTATTCTGGACCCGCAAATGAAGAGAGAGGAGAGAGAGAGATCTAGAGAGAGAAAAAGAGAAAGTGTGAGAAAAGATTATCCCATTTAACAGAAATGGGGCTCGATCAACACTTGTGGAACCGTTATGGGGGGGTCAACATAGCATTATTTCTCTTTCTAGAATACAGTACAATTATGCAAAATCCAGTGTCTATATGTCCTTATCGTTTGGATACCAATGTGGTGGCAGTGAAAGCTATCTTCCTGCAACCAGTTATATGCTATATATATATATATATATATATATATATATATATATATATATATATATATATATATATATATATATATATATATATATATAGAGAGAGAGAGAGAGAGAGAGAGAGAGAGAGATGGTTGATGAGAAATTACAAATTTCATGAATGAAAAGGATGGAGGCACATGTCTTGCATAGTTGAATTGATGAATCAGATCGTTTGTATTTTTGCTTTCGATTAAGCAAGAGAGGTCATTGTCACGCACCCGACAATCGGCAAGTCTCCAGTTGGTAAATCACTGGACAATATTTCCTCGCCTACAGGAATAGCACCCTTAATAATTGATCACTTCTAGCAACGGATTCCCAATCCTCTCCTTTTACGTCCTGCAACTTTTGGTCGCACGGTCCTGCGCCTCGCTGGCTTTCCTTCTTCCTGACCAGAAATTTCGATGTTGTGAAGGGAAAAACTTTTCCGAGGAAATCTCTCCCGTGTTTGGTTTGGTTTACCATGCACGTGTGAGAGCTTGTAGGAGTTGGAGAAATTTCACTTTCGTCTGCACCAGAAGAAAAAGAATAGGGGAATTCCAAGCACGCGTCTATGATTGTGGCTGGTGTGGGCAATTGCGTGCACCAGATTGGATTGGTGGCTCATTTGAGAGTGCCATGTGTCACTTTTAAAAAAATATTTAAACCTTTTATTTTGCTTAATTTTTAAAATGTTTACTTATTTATGTTTCCAACAAGCTATTTTCATTAATATATTTTTTCGCATATTCACAACCATTCAGCTAGATCAGTGGATCGGCCAAATCGCAGAATCTACAGCTTAACCAGTTGGGTTCAAGTGTTCTCCTGTGTCTAGAGTTTAAAGAGCGTTCAAGTGACCTGCACCCACTTGAACGAGGCGAAGACTTGCGGCTTACTGGCGAGAGTTTGTCGTACTGCACGGGCTGAAGGAGTCGGCCCGTGACATCAAGAATAGGCTACCTATTTATTACCTTAAAGGCAGGGGCAGAGCCACATGTGGACATGTGAGGGCAAATAAAGATTATGTATTCGAGAACTCAAAATTTGCATATATTTACATATAAAATGCCCCTCAAATATATAGTGGGTAACCTTTAGTCATATATGTTTAGCTTTAAGTCGCTCTCTGTCTACCTTAGGGGTGGAGCCACATGTGGGCTGCCACGAATAATTGCCTATACAAACCCATACCAATTACTTATTTACATATTAGTGCCTCATATTCATCTACTTATTTGCCGGCTGTTTTGTTAATCTGGCTCTGCCACGCTTAATTCCGATGGTGCCTCGAAGTTTTTTTTTTTTTTTTTTTTTTTTTTATCACTATTCACATGAGGTTTAAGAGTTGATTTTTTTTTTCAAGTCTTCTTAAAATGAACTTAGATGCAAATTGAAGTCTTGCTCAATTGAACATCTAAGCCTGGCTGCAGGGGTCAACGCGGGGCTAGTGAATGCTGAACCCATCAGATTATTTGTTTACAGGGTGGATCCCCCGCATGGACCCTAACCCTACCTCAAATTTTTTCTTTTTAAATTTACATGTAGAAAATTTTACTTGTCTTACATAAAAATTTTGAAAATGATATTTCAGCGCTTGTCAAAATTTAGAAACTTTAATTCAGTTCTTCTCGTGATTTTTTTTTTGTTTCGCCCCTATTTGTTAAGTTAAGGCTCAGCTTGTCTATGAACTAGGCTAGACCCGATCCTCACTAAATTAAATCAGTGGGAGTTGGACTTGAATTACCATTTGTCAGCTTAAATCTTGAATAGTTCCAGTGTCGTATCATCATGGGCTGAATAGAGCCAAGCTCGGCGGCAAACGGGTCAGACTAACACATGAATGTAACAATGAAAAGTGACCAAACCATGTCAGGAACAACCCAGTTGCCTATTCACCTAATTTTCTTTCCATCCTTCTAATATATATATATATATATATATATATATATATATATATATATATATATATATAAAGGTAAAACATTTAGTTCTATGAAATTGGTTCGTGAACATATATGAGGAGCATTTCATCTTACTCACTATCTCAACAAGCCCCCATTAAACAAAGAAAGAAATAATAGAACCCAAAGTAGTGACTGGAGACTCAAGTCCTAGTGTATTTTCTTCCAAGTTTTCAGATATACTGGAGAAATTTTTTCATTTTTGCCTACTAACTATGTGCAAAACATATGGAATTTCAAAATATGAAGAGGAAAATATTACTCCTGCTTAGGTGGGGGCAGGGGAGGGAAAGAGGAAAGGGTTGTGCGGCGGTGAAAAGATTGGGATATATATACACCAAAAGCTCATTCATCAACCTGTCCTAATTCATACATCAAAATCTGCTGACACTCATTTCTTCTATACCCAAAACATCATCTCCCCAGCAATCAGCCTTCAATTCCATAAGGAGAAAAGACTAAAAAAGAAGAACAGAGAGAAGAAGAAGAAGAAGAAGAAGAATGAGAAAAGAAACAAAACAGAGGAGAGCGTGAGAACAACAGAGAAGGAGGGGAGGAGGAAGAAGAAGAGAAGAAGAAACAAAGGGAAAGGGAAGAGGTGATAGAAAGAGAAGGCACCGAAAAACAAGTGGGCACAAGGGGGGTGTGGACGCGGTTCCCCCTCCAAACGACATGACTTATCACTCGGACGTAACCACAGTCCCAGACCCACCACTCCCTCTCCAACCTTTTCTTCTAAATGCACGTAACCTGTCGCTCTCTCCCCGAGCCCTTTCCCACTCTACTCCTCCCCTTCTCATCATCATCATCATCATCGTCTTCTTCCTCCGCCCTCTCTCTCTCTTTCTCTCTCTCTTTCTCCCCCACCATCGCCACCACCACCACCATGCAGCATTTCAAAATATAACCTGGCGGGGCCGACCCTCACGTGAATCCCACGCTCGTCGACCTCTCCCCTCCCTTTATCCCCTTCCTCCCCCTCCCTCCCCACCACTCTTAAACCTCCACCCTTCCTCCCCTTCTCACTCTCTGATCTGATATTCTCTTTCGTTCTGGCTTTTGATTGCTTAATGGATGCCTATCAGAAGAAGGCGCGCGGGGACGCCCTACTGGGATGCTTCGCCAAGGAGCAGCAGCCCAGGCCTTACAAGAAGAGGCTCAGCGAGGAGCAGGTCAAGTTCTTGGAGATGAGCTTCAGCTTGGAGAAGAAGCTGGAGCCGCAGAGGAAGGTCCAGCTCGCCTACGATCTGGGCCTGCACCCGCGGCAGGTCGCGATCTGGTACCAGAACAAGAGGGCGAGGTGGAAGACGCAGAGGCTGGAGCTCGACTACAACTCCATGAAGCTGCAGATGGAGTCGGTGGTGACGGAGAAACGGAGGCTGGAGAAGGAGGTGGCGAGGCTGAGCGCCGAGCTCCAGTGCGCCAGGGAGCTGCTCAAGAAGAACTGCGGCATCGAGCTCCGGGGCTTTGACGAGGAATGCGGGTCGGCCGTCGAGGGAAAGAGCAGCGAGGAGAGTGGTAGAAAGGAGGAAGAAGACGCCGGCAGCAGCGGCGGTGGCGGTGGCAGCGGCGCCGGCGGAGTGAAGATGGAGAATGGTGCCGTCAGCATGGAGGATTTGTACGCTTGTTTGGTGGGTTTCGAGGGACATCCCCACGGGAAATTGCAGTTCTATGATCTATTCTAGAGCTTCCATGGCTGCCCAAGTGACATAGTTCCATCCATCTTCCTTAATTTGCTGGGTTTCGTGTGAATGGAGAAGCTATAGCGCGGGCCTTCATGCTTATACG
Organism: Nymphaea thermarum; assembly: GCA_011799765.1. NCBI lineage: Eukaryota > Viridiplantae > Streptophyta > Magnoliopsida > Nymphaeales > Nymphaeaceae > Nymphaea > Nymphaea thermarum. The sequence goes on from JAANDH010000026.1 coordinate 222,109, forward strand.
TGTAAAGACAAGGGACGAAGAAGCATGACATTGAAGCACTCGTAGTATAATATGATACCTGCTCGATCGTATGATTTCTCATTTCTTACTTTCTGTCTTTCATTTTTGGTGTTTCTGGTATCTACCTATATGCTCTAGTGAAGCAGCTCGGAGAATGGTTTCCGTCCAATCTGAGTTGTGATGTTAAATGAAGAGATTGTAAATGAAACTCTCTCTCGCTTCTTCCCTCTCTCTGGATCTTTCTCACATGCACAAGCACAATCTCTCTCTTTGCAAAACTATCCCAACATTTAGATGAATCTTTGGTTTCAATGGTTCGAAGTTTCTTATTCTGCTAGCTAAACCAAGGAGGAAACTGCCCTAACATATTCACGGTCGATAACATCAATCTGTAGCCTCTCTTGCTCTCTCTGTCGCTTTCTCCCTGTGTTTGTGTGCGGGCACGCCGCACGTATTTGTTCAATTGTTCCAGCAACTTGATCGATGAAGAAGCGGAGAGGAGATCAGAAACGGATCAAAGCTAGCTCCCGGCTGTCACGGTCGACCGTTCTCCGATCATCTCTCTGTCGATTGGTGCCTTCCTGCTGCATAATAACTTTCACTGTTCCAGAACAAACTCGGCCATGCACTGACAAAATACGCAAAATGACAGGAGTCTAAATAGACAAGACGAATCTACCAAGATATACATCTATATATACAAGACGCCATGAATACTCTGTCTCTTGGTACAAATCGACACATTTCAAACAAAAATTGACTGCGCAAATACACAACCAGTCATTTTCTCTGCCACCAACCAAGTACAGGTAATTTGTCACGTCTCCTGGTACTGTACCACGGCTTATCATTAAGACCACCAAAAAACTTAAGAGGCAATCTGCAGGGGGAGAAAGCAAGAAGGTTTGCTTTGCTTTGGAGCTTTTGCACCCTGTTAAAAGAGCAAGAAAAGAGCATCTGACTCAGTTTCCGGCTGAAAACGCTAGATTTTGCACCATGGACCTCTGAAGAAACTCAGCTAACCCGGCTAGGTTTCGAAACATATTTACTAGCCTCAGTCTTCTTGCTCTGGATCATGCAACTGATGAAAAGATTAGAGCTCCTCCTACCCCAACACAGAAAAGAAAAAAAAAAGTACATGAAAATGGCTTTATGTTGCAGGATATCAATGAACTGATCTCACACATAACTCTCAACCATGTATGATACTAATTTTATCACTCGAAACATGACCTTTTCTTTCAGTTTTTTCATTTAGTTTCACTATGAAGACATTCAGGTAATAGACCACGAACAATACCACGACTCTTATAACTCCACTCTGGTTTTTCGATTGCATTAGTTTTCTTTGCGTTGACGGCGATGAAGCCTACATTCCAAAACATGTTAACGGTAGATGGTTAAAAAACTCACTGTTAGATTTAACATCAAATCAATATCTAAAGTTTCACCACAGTAGCAACTAAAGTAGATCGCATGGTTAAACCCAGGCATGCTACTGCTTCTCTCTTTCTGAAATGCTGGCAAACTAAAAAGGAATTGATCTTTTTGCGACAAGACACAATCTACTGTTTCTGGTGAATTGCCATCAAAAGATTGAAAGATTGGTTGATGAGCTATTCCATCCTCAATCAAACCACAAATGATATATATATATATATATATATCTAGAGAGAGAGAGAGAGAGAGAGAGAGAGAGAGAGAGAGAGAGAGAGAGAGAGATGGCCCATTCTTGGTAGCAGTTATGGTCACATGGGGGTGGCATCAACGGCGGGACCCGCCGCCGGATTCTTCCCTTTCAAGCAGTGGATGGGTTCGTGAATGATGGCAAGTCCGGCGGGTCCCTCTCCAATGTAGAGAGAATAGCGACAACCTACCCACTGCTTTACCGCTCAGTATGCGCTCCTCGTCAACTACCCATCGTGGCGTATGTCGCCATGACCCCACTCCCTAATTTTTCTTTGTCCTAAATTTTATTTATTTATTTCTTGTCTTCTTGGAAGTCACTCGGTTTGTTCATGAACATTCATTTTATTTTTATGTTGCTTTCTTCATTTTCAGATGAACATTGCAACTTAGACCTTAACAGGTCGTGTTTGATTGCCTTGGATCTAAGAGATTCCTACAAATATGAAAACTACGGGCTTCAAACTAAACCTTTGTTGGGTCAGATTTTAGATTGTTGGCAAATCCTGAATCTGAAATCCACTGTTTGTTTAAACAAAACGATCTTAGATCGGCTTCAGATTGTTCGAATGCCACTTATCATAAATCCATGCGTCCCCTTTTTTTTTTAGCTTTTCAAATAAGAACCTGCTTTGATCTCTTGATTTAATTGCAAGAATCAACTTGAAATAGAGGGAACGCTCTAATAGATATCTAAAATTTAGAGCCTTTTTATATATAGATCACATCTACTTGGTGAAGTTTGATCGAAAAATATAAAACATGTCAGCAACAGTTTGGTATACCTCACTTCAAACTTTTAAGCCAAAAGGTGATCAAAAAGGTCATCCCCCACCGACATCGATCTCTTTATATAAACTAGTTAAACTTCGCCTGGGATCCCAAGTTCTATATATATATATATATATATATAAAGAGAGAGAGAGAGCCGATAAAATGGGAACGTATATCAAAATTGAAGGACAAGAAGTCTCCAAGATACAAAAATTGGGGACAAGAAGTCTCCTAGTTACGGTAACAAACCGCAAGACAAAAGCAATAGAGGAAATATAAATACAACGTATAGAAAAACAAAATAAGATGGGTGAAAAGAGAATGAAAGGACAAACGACATCATCTCTCAGTCGCAGAAAGCGGACGACGCCGCAGCTGAATGGCAAAATGAACATCTCCCTGCACAAGATGAGCCACGGACTCCGGCGAAGAGAAGGTGCCCCTGAAGACCTTGTTGTTGCACTCCTCCCAAATGCTCCACCAAGCTGAAATGAGCCACAACCTCCAGACACGGTCCCAGGAAACAGACAAGTTGAGGGAATGACAGAAAAGGAAAAGAGAGAGACACACACACGCATATTAAGGAGTACCCTATGTAAGAAGGCCAAGATCAGGTCCTGATCCAAAGCTAATGCCAAATTAACAAAAAGAAAAAAAAAAGATAGTATATGTTGTATAGACTAACTAGGGATCTACCAATCACCCAAGAAAATTAATGAAAAGGTTGTGGCCACTAATCAAATCATTATTTGACAAGAAATTTAATATCTTTAATCTAATTCATTTCACAGTGATCGGTCAAGTAGACATGATGTTTAAAATCTTAGCGTCTACAGCTTGCTCGAAATGCATGCACTGATACTGGAGCATGAATGGATGGAAGACAATGCCAAATCACTATCAGGATCACATAATTAAGACTATAAGACTCGTATTAATTACAACCTTGATCGACTGGAAATCTCCATTTCTATTGGAGGGATTGAATATTGAGGACATGCAAAGATATTAGTTCTCTCTTTTCTCTACCTGAATCTAACTCTGACTTTGATATCTGACTGGTTGAATCAAACATTGACTATTTCTGACACACTTAATCTAACAAAGGGATAGATTAAGATGTGAATGTGAATAGATTTTTCTTGTTGGAGTTGAAACTTTTTGAATCAAACCTTGTTGGAGTATAGGCTTCCGACTATGTTATTAGTTTTTTTTTGGGTGAAACTCTTGCTGATTCATTTTTCAATCTTTACTGATGTTTTTTTGCTCTAGTAAACAGTGGATTTTTTGTAGTGAACCATGTTAGATTGAACTATGAAATCAATGTATTATAGGTGCATGATTACATCAATGTCCATCATATCTTTTCTTTCTCTCTCTTTTTTTTTTTTTTTTTTTTTTTTTTTTTTTTTTTTTTTTGATAAGCAAGCTAGGGTTGGGTATACCTCTATCAGTTTATGATAAGGGCCACGGACCTCGGACATTAAGCCGCAGCTCCAGCCCAACCACACCCCTGCTAGGGCTTAGATGGCCTAAAAAAGGGATTTAAAAACTTGGGTAAGTGAAAACTTGTCAATTGTCATGATTTGTGCAATGAAAAATGTCATATCTTTATATTTATATATATAAGCTCCGGCCCAACCACACCCCTGCTAGGGCTTAGATGCCCTAAAAAAGGGATTTAAAAACTTGGGTAAGTGAAAACTTGTCATGATTTGTATAATGAAAAGTGTCATATATATATATATATATATATATATATATATATATATATATATATATATATATATATATATATATATATATATATATATAATACCAAAGCTATCACACCTCAATCTTTTTACCTCAAATAAATTTTTTTAACACGTAAAACATCGAGATGCAACCACACAACGATTCGAAAGGAGCTATGCAAATCCAAAGACAATGAGACAAACTTTTCATTATATAGTAAATTCAGTTCATGCAAAGTTCACTTCATATTTCTCAATAACACAATACATATGACAAAAATACCCAAAAACCACAATATGATGCATGGCAAAAACAAGGCATCCATGAGACCAAAATATGATGCATTGACACTACAATAGACTCAAAATCTTTGTCGAAACTACAATGAACTATCTTTATCTTGATACTAAGAAGAATCTATCTTCTTACATTCTCTCATGTTTTTCACAAACTAAAGATCCACCTTTTGCTTCAAGATAAGCTCCTCTAATATATATTTATAAGAGAGAGAGAGAGAGAGAGAGAAATATGGCGTAGATCCGCGACCAACTCTTACAAGAACAACACCATGAGAAAGCTCAGGCAGCAGAATTCACCATGAAATATCACATAAATGACTGAGAAGTTAACGTTTTAGTTCGAATGATGCGACATCCCGAACACATATCGGTCCCTGTGGACCCCAAAAGAAGAAGATGATTAATGCTTATGAGAGTGACCGTTGATCAAGGGAACAAAGTCCAGAGGTTGTACATCACTTTAAAAATGTGATTTGTCAGATTATACGATCTACAACTCCCGGCGATGCCTGAAACTCCGGTGGTCCTAGGCATGGGTAGAGTCAAAATTCCTTAGTCAAAATTTAGAAACTTTAATTCGGTCTCCCTTCATGAAAAATTTCTAACTTCTCCCCTACTCCTAAGTCTGGTGTATTACTCGATCCATTATAGGAAGCTTTTCGCAGCGATGGCGATGGGCGCTGTCTGTTTCTGGCAGAAGTATTATTTAGTGGGAGTTACCAGCCAAGGAAGATGAGTCCACGAACAAGGTCCTTTTCTTGAATTGACTGGGTCCATCTCACTCACCGGTGTGGGTCCTTGGTCCTTGACCGGACGCGCCAAATATGGTCCTTTCTATGTTTGCAAAAGCCATTAAAGCAGTCAACAAATGGGCAGCGACCTTTAAAACAACAGGAGTCAAGCTCGCTCAAGCCACAGTACCCATTTCTTGATATTCCTAGTAGGGGCTCATAATTTCTAAGAAAGACGTAGCAAGGCCTAAACTTGGAAAATTAATAGCAAGAGATTGTATCTTAATTTGTAATAAAAAAGAAAAAAGGGAAAAGGTCCTTCAGTTACCTTGGTCTATATTACACCACGAACTCGATCCGTCGCTAAAAAGGAAAAGCGTTTGTCGGATAGAGGCCCCTTTGTTTTCTTCCTTTTCCCTTTTCCTTACATTTTATATTTTTTAATTTTCTAAGCATATCATTTGTCTCATTCTCCTACCATATATATATATATATATATATATATATATATATATATATATATATATATAAATGATCAACAGGGGTTCATGCACCTCTCTCTCTCTCTCTCTCTCTATATATATATATATATATATATATATATATATATATATATATATATATATATATATATATATATATATATATATATATAACACATAATTCATGACGCTTGAGCCCACCATAAACATTTTGTTAAGTTTCTTGCAACGGATGCTTCCGAATTCTGCCGCTAATCGGTGCATGAACCCCTGTTGATCATTCATTCATTCAACCTCTTGTGGGTTAAAAGTTAACCCTGGTTAACTTGCCAACTTTTTGGCAGCAGGAGATACCGGTTGTGGGTTTTAAACCCTGGTTAACTCTTGCCTCGTGTTTAAATTAAGTTGTTTTTTTACTTTATTTATTATTTTGTGGATAGAAAGTTTTCCAAAAAAAATTGTGAACATTACTGGGGCAGGCTTTTTTTTTAAAAAAAAATGCGATTAGCCCCTTTGGTTTATATAAAATTCTCCGAGTCAACCCAGATCATAATTAACCTCGATACTGATCAACCCTTGAGTTTAATTATATGAGCTGATTCACCAGAATATAAAAGGCGTGTTTGATGCGACCACCGGTGTCGTAAGCACCGTGTCTGAGATGTCACAGAAATAGGGAAAAATCTATGTAAAATTTGATACTATCTTTGACACTCGGTTACAAACGAGGCGTTTGATTGCCCCCTTATCTAAAATTCTTAAGACTTGAGATCCATAGATTTAAGATCATTTGCGATCCATAGAAATTCCGTATTTGTTTGAACAATCAATTTGAAATGAAGAATGAATTTCAGATTTGGGATCTAAGGGTAAACAAACATCTCAATTTTTCATTTATATATATATATATATATATATATATATATATATATATATATATATATATATATATATATATGCAAAACACGTATTAAACTTGTCATTAGGATCAATTATTCACGAAGATAATGAGACTGGAGTTGATAGTCATCCGATTATGAAGCAGATCACGTTCTTAAAATGATCCAACATCCTCACCATCAATCTGCGATGACAACATGATTGGTACATGCGCTTATCCAGTGTCCCCTGATCAAGGATCTTATTATAACCCACAAAATTTTAGTGGACATTAATTATATATGAAGCATGTCAAGAATGTCACTTAATTGGTCGATCAAATTTTCCTCTTAATTAAGATTAGAGCATCCAATTGTCAATTATTTATATGACTTTATTGAATAAGCAATCGGCATGCTAAGTGCAGAAGAAATTTATGTAAACTTAAATTACATGTAAATTTAAAAAAATATTTATGTATATAAAATTTTGAAACATGATATTTCGGCCTCAGTCAAAATTTTGAAACTATAGTTCGACCCTCCTCATGAAAAATTCCTGCCTCCGCCCTTGAGTCCGACCACATAAGAGAAGTGTGCAATCTTGACTCTCATTAGTGGTCACTATTTCCAACTGCTGAAATAGACGGATCGGATCATCGCCGCCGCATCGGTTTGGTTTGCTCAGCGATGCGGCGTATCGGCAGATATGTATCATTACACAATGTTCTGTGCTTTCATTTCCATCAAACTCAAAAATAACTTAAGGCGATTTAAGTTGATTTAAAATAAAGATAGAAAAATAAATGAACCGGTATAAATCGTGTATCATATGGGTGCAGCTAGTGCCGATACAATGTGTCTCGGACGATACACTTCAGGACGAAACATTTTTCACGACACCGATTGGGAGTGCTACTGTCGGCAATGGATTTCTTAAGGACAAAGAGGAGCATATGGAATTGTAAACTTGTAATTATTTGGTTAACGAAGATTTTGGAAAAAAAATATCGCAAAATATATGGCATTAATTATATATTCACTAGCATCTCAAATATTTCATCGTCAATTCATCAATCAAACAATCTCCAAAAACATTATTAAAATCGACTCTCAATCCAATAAAAAAAAGTCAAAAGATTCAGAAATAAGATTAATGGTCAATCTCCAGATTGAACTAAAACAATATATATATATATATATATATATGAAAATGAAAGAAAATAGAAAATTTAGAGAATAAAAGTAATATTAAAATTACAATAATAGAATTTGATTCCTCCTTAAATCGACTGTCTATTCAATAGAAAAGAGTCAATTTCGATTTGAATTGGCCGATTGAGACAGATTTTACCAACCGTGTTTGTATAACTTTTATGACTCGATGTGGCGTGGTCAACATGGAGCCAAATCTTTGTTTTTTCACGGGTTAAGGCTATGTTTGATAGTCTCCAATTTCATATTCTAGGTTAGAGCAAAATCCACCGGTAAGGCAAATAGGAGTTTTCATAACTACATATTTGATATCTACATTACATTACATGAAAAAAATCATACACATGTAGCTGACAGGGACAAAGTCAGAAATTTTTAATAAGGCGGGTCGAATTAAAGTTTTTAAATTTTGACTAGGGCCAAAATATCAATTTTCAAAATTTTTATGTTGAACAAGTGAAATTTTTTAAAATTTACATGTAAATTTTTTTTTTTGGTGGGGCCAAGGCCCATGCAGGCCGTACGCTGATTCTGCCCCTTGGTAGCAGAGCCACTTATAGGTTGGCGATGGCAGTTGCCCCCCAGCTCATAAATTTTCGTTATTTTAATAAATATTTGGTCCTTTATATGATTTGTGCACCTAAATGGCAGTTTGACATTAGAAACACCTAGCGCACCTTAGCTTGAAATTTCTGGTTTTGTCACTAAGTCCGGGTTCGCCCTAAAGATTCATAGTTTCAAGATCCCGATGGGCTCATGCTAGCCTCCGATCTCACATTAGAGGCCATTAAATTCCATTTATATTTTTAGAATACTTATAGTTAACAATGCATTGTGGTTTTTCATTTGCGTATTGAGCTGAACTGCATACATTTAGTCACAAAAAACAGCGATAAATAAATGTGCTGTTCAAAAAAAAAAAAAAAAAAAACACCAAATTTTTTCTTTTAGTCTTGTAAACGATAATAGGTTTATTAGAAATGAATATGCTAAAACTGTCCATTTTCAAGGTTAATTACCTGTGTTTTCTAAGGAATCAACCAAAGACTTGATGGTTAAAATCAAATATTTCAGTTGTAAAGTTAAAGTCAACAACATGAATCGATCGATTATCATTGTTAATTTGAACAATATGCTTGATGGTAGTGTTACTTTCTCAAAGTTAAATATAATTGTCATTTAGCGTTTAGAAAAATCAACACATTATGGTTTATCATTATACATAATATGGGTTTGCATAGAATTCTTACATGTACTTAGTTCATATAACTTAAAATCTCGACGATATATACATACATAAAGAGAGAGAGAGAGAGAGAGAGTTTGTATAGCTAGGCTAGTGAATTTAGCTTTACTTCATCACTGAAAATCAATTGGGTTGCATTTGTTTAAGCAACCTCATTGCAGAGAAGAGAAGAAGAAACGAAGAACATTATGAGAGAAAGAGCGAGTACAACAAACAGGATTAATAACTCTTTAGTTGCACCCAACTCGGAAGTGCTGAGTCTCGAGTTGATTATTTCCCGGCGCCGTTGGCATCGTAGACGGCGTTGCCGCTCTTCGCCGGCTCCTTGGAAACCACCACCTCCGCCAGGTACACCTGATCGCCTCCCTTCGTCACCTTCTTCCTCTCCTCCAAGATCTTCTTCGTCGACTTGTAGTACGTCGCGTACAGAGCCAGCTGCGTGAGCCCCAGCACCGTCCCTATCCCGTTTGGAATCTGCATTCAACCGTCCGCCATTAATGTTTCTTTTGGAACAACAAAAGAATACTTGGAATTAATGGGAAGAAGTACACGCGTGCCAGTATCAGAAAAACTTATACGTATATCAGTGCTCTTTCATGGTTCGTGTAGAAGTGAAATCATAAAATATAAGTTTGGTCAATGCTGGAACATGTGATGACTAATATAAGTTTAGTAATTTGTCAATAATATTTTTTTTTAATTTTTAACTATGGGGCAACATTTCGCACATGCTTAACATTGAACTCCTCTATGTGATTGAATTTTAGGATCAAAGGTGCCGGTCTTGGTCTTTGCTTGCAAAACATAAGGAGCGGGGGTTTAGTTAGCCACATGCTTAACATTGAACTCCTCTATGTGATTGAATTTTAAGATCAAAGGTGCTGGTCTTGGTCTTTGCTTGCAAAACATAAAGAGCCGGGGGCTTAGTTAGCTGGGCCTGGTGAGCTTAATATAGGGGTGGAACAAGGGGTTTGCATGGGTCTTGGTTCGACCTCAAAAAAAATTTAAAAAAAAATTACATTTAAATTTTAAACAATTTTACTTGTCTTATATAAAAATCTTAAAAAATAATATTTCAACTCATATCAAAATTTAAAAACTTCAAAAATTGAAAGAGTTGGTCAACACCATTTTCCTTTTTCATGATACTTATGACGGCTCGACCGTCATATTTTAATGGTTGACCTAGATGAAGTGTGGGGCCCACAAGTATCTAGCACATAGCTATGAGTCGCGAAATATAATATGACGGTCAAAAAAACATATTGGGGCTGCGAGTACGGCCGAAGTTGGTGCCATTTAGGACTCAGGTTCGTCAGGGCTGCGGTCGTATCATCTTCTCTACTTCAGAAAGTGGTCTCCACGTCACTCGAACCATGACCTTATCAGCTCTCGGTGGCTGACGAGAACTTCTGCTAAGATTCGAGCAGTGGATCTCTCAGTACGCACTGTTTCTTTCTTTGAGCGATCGACGGGTGACAGACATGGATTCATGTGATGTGGTGCTTCAGTTGCTTAAGATCTTCTTGGAAATGCGTAAATTTCTCAAAAAAGTTGTGCATGCGCGTGTATATGTGGCGTCTGCGTGCGCAGAGGTGTTACTTACAGTGATGAAGAGGTCGAAGCGGATGAGCGCGTAGGCCGTCCAGCAGATGCCGTTGGCGAAGGAAGCCAGAGAGAGGAAGAAGGGCATGTACTCCACACTCTTAGTCCGGATCACCATTTTCTGGAAGAACAGCCACAACCCAATATCAATTGTTTTATGTCTGATCATCAGCCATTGATAATTTGATAAGTTTCACACATGCATGCCTCTCTCTCTCTCTCGCTAGATCTCTTTCTTACCATCACCGACATGGGAGCTGCGTACATCATGCAGCAGAAGAAGACGCAGAGGCTGCCGACGATGAGCGAGCGACGGTCGTGGGTGTGAGCCAGCAGGATGACCGCTGCCGAGACCGCCGCCACGAAGACAAACTCCAGCACCAAGTACACGGCGATCTTGAGTCTCTGCTTCCTATCTGAGTAGATGAGGAAGAGCATCAGGTAGACGAGCTCGATCGCCAAGCCGCAGCCATTGATTGTGATCACCAGCAGGCTGTGTGGATGAACGATAGGGAGGCCGTACAAAATCCACAACATGCAGTTCAGGAGAGTTGCCAGGTATGGCAGAGGCGAGAACTGCTCCACCGCGCCTTTCTTACAAATCTGTACAAAGGTTGGCCTGAAAAAGAGAGATCCCATACACAATCATCATATATCTCTTTCAGGGAGAAGACGATCAGATCAGGCTACTTCTGATAAAAAACAACAAAAGAAAGGAAAAGGGAGAAGGAAGGTTTGGCTTACAGAGGTGAAAAGAATAACCCAAATGAAATGACATTTCCTACAACAAAAAAAGCGGAACAAAGATCAACACAAACTGGAAAAAGAAACAGATAAACAGAAAAGAGAAGAACTGAACGGCACATGTTCTTTGACATGCTTTTTCTTTTCCTGGTCTTGTGGGGGGGGGGGGGGGCTGGGGATCACTGTCACAACTCACCTATGATGCCAACAACAGTGCGGGCAGTGTCAGCGGAAACCATGGTGATGGCGGGGGGGCGAGTAAGGAAGAAGTTAGGAGCTGAGCGCAGGGCTTGCAGCGGCTGAGGTGTGGTGCTCTTGGGGCTTCTGCTCTGGATGGCTATTTATAGTGAGGGGGCTGAGGGAAGCGGAGGCTGGTGTAGAATGATATCCACAGAGGTAAAATTTGGTTGGCTTTGGCTTTTTCTCTTCCTTTCTCCTTCTTCCTTTTTAAATTTCTTTTGTCTTTTGGCATCGATCTGCGCGTATGGATACGTGTGTTTGTGTGAAACGGGTGCAGGAATCAGGTGAGGATAGAGGTGAATTAAATGGGATGCGGATAGACTGTGGCACTGTTTTCAAGAGGGTGCAAACACCCGCCATCCTACGCTACCCCTTAATTAGCCTCAGTCGGTCTTTGTTCTACTCTCTTCCGTTATTTCCTATGACCAATTTAAAGCTTCTTTCTGGATTCATGCAAACAAGAGAGAGAGAGAGAGTCTGACCAGCTTAAGAGCATGGCACCCAGTTTGAAAACTTGTCTTGTCAAAGACAAGGCATTCAGGTGAGGACGTCACCATGTCTGTCTTCATATATCTGATGCTCTCTTTTAAAGTGGAGAAATAATCTCTACTTTCCATGACCAATATTTCTTTGCTAAAACCAGAAGTCTGTGATGTGATGGAGTATCTTTCCTTGGAATTGTATCTGTCACAGCGACATTCTATCCTCGCATACAAACATGTTCTGAAGTTTGTCTTTGAGAGAAAAGAGAGAGCGATGGCTGTCGCTTGGACGGACATGATCGTGTTTCCTTTACTGGTTTAGGATGCAACTTAAGAAAGACGTTGCGTGTGCTGCTGTGGATGAAAGTTGATCAATTAATGGCAGTGAGTCTCGTGAGTAATACGAGCGATTGTCACACCAGAGAGAAGAGAAGTTTGCTATGTATCTCGGTGATCAGTTCATTCACGGTTCTTTCTAAGTTCGAAGCAGATAGGATGCCAGGTGCTACGCAGAGACAAGTTCTGCCATTTTTGAGCCCGAAAAGAAGCTGTTTCTCTTTCTGAAAATCATAGCGTGGAGCTTACAGAAAAGAAGCATTGGACTCTCTACTTTCTTGGGTATAATGATGTTCAAGCGCCCATAATGTAACTTAGCTTTATCTCTTTGAGGCGCTCCACTTATTGGAAAAAAATGCACAGACTTTTGATCACGATATGCACACGTTTTAGTTTTTTTCCGCAAACTAAATCTGACCTCTCACCGACTTCGCCCTTCAACCGACCTTTCCTGTCTCTTTCCACCTAAAGTCCATTATGTCATGGTAAACTCCAGTTTAGCTGTTTTATCTATTCACGGCAATTCCCCCCTCTCTCTAATCTGTCACTGTGGGGACATCTTGTCCCTTCTAAGTTATCTTCCATTTTGATACTGGTTTTTTCAACTTGTTTTCTTCTCTCACATGTTTTCTAGGACAACCGGTCAAGTTGGGTAGCGTGTTCGAATCGTGAAAGATGTTATCCTGATAGTATTGACGAATGTTGATCTTGGGATAAATAGTGCCATTTTGACGGCCAAACAAACTGATTTCTCTCTCTCTCTTTCTCCCTCTCTCTTATTTACTATTCTTTTATTTTTGCTTTCATGACCATCTTCTCCATTCTTATAAAATTGGTAAATTTTATCTAGCGAAAAGGACTTGACAATCTAGTCATGTTTGGGCATCTTTACTTATTTTTCATTAGACCCACTTCCTCGATTTTAGTTTGATCATATACTTGTTTGTGTACCACATCTATACATATGTATTTTTAGGGTTTAAAATGCTTTAGACTGTCCAATTGTGATATTGCTCCATTCGCACTTAAAGTTTAATCTGTGACTAAATCATCGTATACTTGTTTGTTCATCAAATCTTATGAATATGGTACGTACATATCTATTTTAATGTAAGCAAGCTTTAGACTATCTAGTTCTGGTATAACTGTGGGCATCTGGACTTTTAGAAAATATTCAATAACTTACAACGTGCCAAATCTAGCAAAGATTTGAAATTTCATATATATATATATATATATATATATATATATATATATATATATATATATATATATATATATATATATATATATATATATATATTTCAGTGACATGATTAATTAAGACATGGTATCTATCTAAGAATTAGTCTTGCTGAGTTCATAGGTCATGCCTCTCGGCCAAGTTGTAGTTTTAGTTTATTTCGTTAGACGTCGATGTATACACTATTAAACATACAAAAATCAATTAAAAAAATCATAAAATCCGCTATCTAGCCAGATTGAATTTTATTAGCCGAAAAAGCTGCGACTATTAATTTTAGAATCTCTGGCGGAATTGATTTCACACTTGTTTTTCTATGACTGTCTTGAACTATATATATGTATTTAGACATTTTACACCTATCAGCATGCTTGAACTTGTGAAAAATAGTACTTCATAAGGCAAGTGAACAATGAGAAAAAGTAAAGATATATATAAGAATTGAAATCAGTCAGCCGAAAGATGTGGACGGATAACTAAATATTAAAAACTGCCACCAAAAGCACCATGAAGTAAGAGCATTAGCAGCTGTTATTATATAGTGACGGTGTACTTTTAATAGTAGTTTACGGTAAGTGATGGATGCATTATTAAGACATTTAGTAATATCTTACAGCTGACTTATTTTGGCCATTTAACCAGGGTCGTCTATCTGAAGTAGATGAATGGTTCTAAAAATAATAATAATAATAAAATAACGAAAATGCTTATCACATTTTTTTTTCTTGTTACGAAAATGCTTAAATCCGGAGGTGACAGTGACCAGTCCATACTGGGGTAGCCCTGGATGCATATGAAAGAGAGAGAGAGAGAGAGAGAGAGAGAAAAAAAGAGAGAGTGAAATTTGACATTAATCATGGTAAATTTAAAAAAGGAAAAAATTATTTCTAGTCAGATTCAGAATACCAATCAAATTGAAGCTGACTTTCTCTTTCTACAGATGTCTTCATCAGGCTACATAATATCTGCCTTTAATGCACTTCCTCTTCCGCGTTGAAGCTGGTTTAAGGAGAATCTCATTAGTCCGATATGATGACGAATGTATCTAACTCTAACTCAATTCATTTACATTCAACCTGAATTGAATTCATTTGCACCCTCAATTCTATTCAAACGAGTTTGTCTAGCCTTAATCGAGTCGTGCTCGAACTCAGCACTTAACTACCTAGTTGAACTCAAGTTGTTTCCATCGAGCTATTCTCGAGCTCGAGGTTTCATTAGTCGAGCCGAGCTCGAACTGACTGAACTCGGATCAGCTCGGCTTCTGTTCACCTCTAATGGCCTGTTTATATTTTAAGTTCATAACTTCTTAGCGAAAGAGAGATTATTAAGGTCATTAAATGCGGCTGCAGTATAAACTTATAGTTGCAGGTTTTTTGCCCCAAATTTGTCGTGTTGAAGAAAGAAATAGACTTGTTAATAGTAATCACCACTTTATTAGCCATTCTTCTTTCGGCCTTCTCTTTTCCAACTTTCTAAACTTAATCTCTCTTTTGAACATTCGGGCACATCTATCCTTCCATCACCATCGTCGAAGTTGATTTGCATTTTTTTAAAATAAGACATAAGGAAAATGACGATGGATTTTCTATATAAATAATTAAGTTTTTTTTTTTCGTCATGAAACTTGATTATGGGATTTGATTTTCATGTCTGGAGTTGAAAGATGAAAAATAGTCATTTCTAGATGCACATATAGATAAAGGTTTCACAAGCCAAAGTAAATAGCAACACCAACCTCTCAAAAAATAAAAAAATAAAAAAGAATTTAGTCATAGATTTGTCTTATCACTCAAATGGAAAAGTAAATATTTTAAAAACTGATTAAAAAATCAGGTTGTCATAAAAAATCTAATTTTCAGAAACCATTTTTTTTTAAGGTGTCATCTAAAAATAATAGCATCTTGTATATTATATATTATGTTATATAGAAAATGTCGCGCTTGTCATATCACTAAAATGAAAAAGTAAATATTTTAAAAACCGATTAAAAAATCATGTTATCATGAAAAACCTGATTTTCATTTTTTTTTATGGTGTCATCTAAAACTGACTGCATCTTGTATATTATATATATATATATATATATTTTGTAAAGCTAATTCGTACATGACTTCATGAATCATGACTAGCGCATTGGCGTTGGACCGTTGGTGGGTAGGGAAAGAGCAGGGCGGAGCTAGGAGCTAGAATTTTTTGGCTATGGGGGTAATGTTATAACTCATTTTTTAAGGGCACAACATATATTAATAAATAAATAAATAATTATAAAAAATCTATATAAAAATATATAAAAATAAATAAAAATTTTGTTGTTGGCCTGCTAGGGGAAGAGAGTAGGGCTTGTGCTCATCTGAACTTGCTCATCTGAACTTAAAGATCGGTACATTAATCTTTGGTTATCATCTGAACTTAAAGATCGGTACATTAATCTTTGGCTATCGATATAAAGACACCTAGAAGGAACATACTGATACAGCAATGGGCAATTCCATAATTCACACATTCATTGGAATACATTATACATGTAATATACGTCAAAAACTATACAACCCATTACATAGAACAGATCATTTTCTACCATTTGAAGATGCAGCCTGCGAGTGATGCAAGATTACAGAGCACTCGAGTGAGGTGAGGTTTGAAATTTGCACGTCGATTGGTCTCAATCATGATCCTGTGTTAATGAGTTTAAACATTCAGCTACAATGACCATTCGGTTCAAGTCTACGGATTGATGCAGAATCATCTGTTTACTTGCTCGATGTATTTATTTGTCCACCTTCACATGTCATAAGAGTTCTTCCTGAACAGTGGAAAAATCAAATGATCGTACGATTATGACCATTGAGAGTGGCTAGAGGTGACCAAAATGTGTGAAGATAATAAATGAAACATTACGTTAATGCTGTTCAAGTGAATTAATGTTTGTCTCTGTAGCACAACATTTACGCAGTTCTTTCATGGGTTCTTGTTTTTTTTTTTTTTTCTTTTAATGACAAGATTCTTCCAAAGATTTGGTCGCCTAATGAGGTGAACCCCAATGGACATCAATTTATAACGCGTTCTAATTAATTTTGTGGGTAGATTCAAATATAATTTTGTTTTTATCACACGTCGGCTTGGGTGGGCAATTGCCCGCATAGACCCACATAAATTGTTTATTTGTATATTTATGATCAAAGAAACAAGTTTATGAGAGAGAGAGTAGTGAATTGTATTTTTTAAGAGAAAAACAACTGAAGTTTAATATGTGCATTGGATTTTATAAAACTATCAAAATCAACACGTTTAGATTAGTATTATTTTATACATTAAATCAAATTTTGATGTTTTTTTAAACATACCACATAAGTTCTTGAGATCAGGACCTGTCGAAATCTAGTTGAACAGACCTAACAGTGCCAGCATTCGCATATATTTTGGACAAAGCAATCCACCCACCCAAAGCAAGCTTCCGCGAAAAGAACCGTGGCCGGATCCGCGTGAATAAGGGAAATGGCACGAGGAGAGGGGACATTGGTTAGCCAAGCTGATGCCAAGACGCTGAAGGTGATCAAAAGTATTGATATGACCGGTAAGGAGAAGCCAGACAAAAGCAATGGCACGAGGAGAGGGGCCAGGGGACCAAAGGGAACGG